>JBCFYV010001271.1:57491-202478 GCA_039000515.1 Timema cristinae | reverse complement strand
TATATATATATATATATATATAATATATATATATATATATATATAAGAGAAGAGAGAGAGAGAGATCCGTCTGTCTATACCTCAGGCTAGAGCCGAAACTATTTTACTTATTGGGCTTCAACTTTGTAACTGGAGTTTTTCATTAGGTCCCCCCGAGGGTTTTTGGAATTAGGTATTCAATCCTTAAATTACTGAAGGGCAAAAATAGAAAAAATAGATTTTATTGAAATTCACTCAAATGACTATACTTTCTTAGCTATAAGCAAATATATAAATTTTTAATTCAGGTCTTTGAAAATGAATTTGATTCTAATGTTTTTTGGTGGACAAAGATGTTTGTTTCTCTTCGCTCAAATTTTCTGTAACACTTTTCGTAGTTTTTAATGCCATAGAGTAAGTAACAGCGTTTATTATTTCATTCATTAACTTTGGTGTATTATTATTATTATTATTATTATTATTATTATTATTATTATTAGCACCGCGTCTTATTACCTATTCGAGTTGTACGCACTTACGCTAATGTGTGATGATAGGGTGATTGTGAGATGAAATGAAGGACCTACAGTTTAACGTGGAATCCGAACCATGGTGGAGGCCTGGCACTTTGGTGTATTGTTTCTACAACAATGTATAGATATATTATACTTCAGTTTCACAAAATATCCTGCGATTATTTAGTAAATGTATATTTTAAGATAAAATTCTGTGTGATGCACTGTAAAAGAATATTTTTTTAGTAAAGAATGATAGAAATGTATTGAAATTATGTAACATGACCTTATGTTATGATTTCGGATAATGCCTTTTTTGTTAGCGACTTAGTTTATATGGGAATCTGTCTCAAACACACTAATATTGTTCTTTGTCCATTTTGGACATGTGAAATATTTTGAAATTTTAAAATTTCATATTTTTTGTGTGAAAATAATAGCAATATGTAATCTCTATGAAGTATTAACCAGCTATTATTTTCTATCTTTAAGACTTGTTATTTCATTTTGTCCTAGGTAACTAAAAATATGTTTGGGAACATAATAATATTATTTTTCCTAATATAATATTTAAGAGAATTAGATGTAAATTAAATGTAGATTTATCTTTTGTTTCTGTTACTTTGTTACTGTCACTATAAATTTACTCAGGTTAATATATTATGTATATACCTACAGTACTTCCTTTATATTACCCGGTCTTCTTTAGTAACACCGTTGAAGTTTGAACTCAATTTTGGAATATTTTTCTCTTAATATATATAAAATTGTTTATTCTATTAAAATATTTCTCAATTACTTATGAATAATGACTTATCACATAAGACACAAAACCATCATCCCCGTTTAATGACGGACACAACTCCAGCAAACAGGATGAACAGTTTCCTAAACTTAATATTATTAAATAATGCTGCTTCACTATTTGAATTATTCGTTAATAGATCTTAAATTAACTTTTATTTTGGCTGGGCTCCTGCAAGATAGCTTTTTAAACCCAATATATCATTTAAAAAGATCTGCTTACTCAGCTGACATTCTGATCTCTGTCATTTTATGTTTGTCTCGTACCATCCCTGTCCCCCAAGCTGTCCTTTTCTATAATTATACCAAAAAGAGGCCACAAACTGATCTCAACAAGTCAGTTGTTAAATACATTTATTAAAGTGAAGGGGAAGGCGAGGCGAGTCTATAACTAACAAACATTCTAGGGAAAAATAAACAAAACATTGCTAACGTAGTTTTATCGGTGCTCTCTATATTTGTGAAACTTGGTATTTTAACTTATATGACGAAAATAAATGTAGTGTGTTCGAAAACAAGGTGCTTAGGAATATATTTGGCTCCAAAAAAGGATTAGGATATTGGGTAGTAGAGGAGGCTAAATAATAATGAGGTGGACTGGATAGAATTAGCTCAAGATATGGATAGATGGCGTACTTTGGTAAGTGTGGCAATGAACTTTGAGTTCATAATGCCGTAGATAAAGTAACTTCAGTAGGTACGTTTACTTTAGTTTTTGGATATTTTCCATAATCGTAGTGGCATTTGAACAGAATCTGTTTAAAGAAAAATTAAACAAATCCTCTAAAACGACCCTATTCTCATAGCATATTCAAAAATGGTTGAGAATACTATGTGTGGAAAATTATACCAAACATATCTGCTGAGTCATTGTTTTATTTATATTTTGACAAAAAAAGTATTTTCTTGTTTAAGAACCCTGTAAGAATATTGACCTTACTTGCGGCCTTTCCTTTGCTAAACAACCATTCTTACCTCAATGTTTAGCTTGTTTTCTTGAAGACCTATTGTTTTCGTCTTCGTCTCACTTTAGTCCTTTATATTTCGATTACTGCACTAGTTAAAATATTCAAGCGTATTAATTGTTTCTTGATAATTTTAAGAAAATTGACTCGTTAAAAATTTGTAACTTTAAATGTAAGTGCCGCAAAATCAAATACGTTTGTCATAACAAAATTAATAGCTATTCTCTAATAAATGATTAATAACTCATAGAAAGAAAATACTTTCACATTTCCTTGAAAAAAAAAAAGGTTAATTTTAATTTGCACATAGAAATGTGAGAATCCGTTTCTTCGTCTGAGAAAAAAAGGTCTAACTGGGGCGATGTCCCGGGAGCACACAACGATGCCGAACACGGTGTTTCCTTGGCGTCCGTACCACTCATTGAAACGTCGCGACGTCTCAGAGTACTTGGCGGTGAGCGTCTGGACGCCCCGCACGTCAACAATGAGCCACAGCTCCACGTGGTCTGTGACGGATTGGTTTTGACGTTTACCAGAGGACGGCGTTGTGACTCTGGAGAGGGCGCGGGGACGCTTGGCGTCCAGACGCATGCGCACCCCCCCTTTACCCCCAAAACACAACACCACCACAACTAGAAATACTACAAGTGATTGTTTTTTGTAATTCTTATTAATATGTTTTAGTGCGATACTTGCTAAAGTCAATTTTATTTTAAAATTAACCTTATCTGACAGCTAGAAAGTGACTAAATTTTCTTTCATGTCTCCATACGTCAATTAATCTGATCTGCAGCTCTGTTTTTGGTGTTAATACCAATAAACTATAATTATTAAAATAGTAAAAGTATTAAATATAGGCCCAAAAAAATATGTTTTTATTTTATAAAAAGCTCTTTCTATGAAAATCAGATTTAGTATTTTCACGAATATGACGTGAGACCCATCACGTACATTAATTTATTTGGTAAATAAGACTATTCTTTCTAACTTATATAACATTTTCCTTTAAGTTAATTATAATGGTAACAGTTACTCGTCTAGTTTAATTTATTAGTTAATTATCGGTTATTTATAATTTTTAACTATGTTTGGTGTGTTTTCTTTCTCATTTAAGGCCTTAGAATGAATCTGGTGAGCAATGAAAGTAGTCGTCACTAAATGTGAAATGAAAGCAGCCATTATACCAAGGAACACGGGATTAACAGATAAGAGAAAATCAAATTTCATCAATTAATTCATACAACTTTTTTGATTTATTTTGCAATATATATAATTCATACATAATCATATTCTCCTAGTTTCAATCGAATATTTCTTAGGATTATCCGCACAATTACCTTATAAAACTGGTATGGCTTTGATTTAAGCATTTAATATTTGAAATGTTTAAATTTGTACAATATTTTAGATGGTTGCATTTTATTTTTAACGTATCTTAAGTAGTCTCTTTTAATTGATTTCTAGCTCATACATGAAAATATCACAATTTTATACTCATATTTCTTTTGTTACATTCCTTAAATACTATACAAACATATTTGACTAAATTAACATATAATTATTATTTTATTAATGTATTGACTGTTTTCTACCTATTGTTTACCAATTAGCTTATTTAATTTTACTGCTATCATAACTATACCTATTAAACTTTCTCAACTATTCCTAAGTAAAACCTATTCAAACTGTATCTGTGATATGCTATAGGCCTATCAGACAATAGAAAGCTCAATGGCCAGGTATAAATGGAAATAAATGTGCTTGTGAGGAGAAGAGTGATTGTTCAAACGTGGACTGAGTGTACGATAGCAAATTCACAGTCAAATTATTAACAAGCTTTGATCACACTCGAAATGTTTTTGACATGACAATTTATTTTCAATAATTATTGGATGGCATTTAAATTTGTGAACAAATAGTAACCATATTTTTCACTACTAATTTAAGATCTTCATCAATGGGATAGGCCTTTTAGAGGTTTATAAATGAATTGACATACATCCATATAATGACGTAACATGCTCATTTTTCTAGGGTGGAGACCGGAGAGGTATTCTAAAAAGTTTGTGTATTACATTGAGATAATGTTTTATCAAGGCAATAAATGTTGGGGAAAGGGCAAATTGTGTGTATCTCTCAAGTATCGTCTTTTTTACAGCTAATACAAAAAATATTTGAATCCTTTATCAGACCCATTAATTCGTTTCATTCCAAGAAACATCTTTTATTCTTCAATTTCTTTCGGATATATCAAACACAAGCTTTAAATTGAAATGTTGACAGTGTTAGAGCTACAATAGAAGATTTTTAAAAATGAATCTTTTAGCACATAGGTGATTAGTTAAATAACAATTAACTAGAATTTGATAGATAAGGCATATAAAATGAATAGTAAAAATGAAAAATATCTTACCTATTAAAGTTTTTATAAAAATATGTGGATCCTACCCGTGGGTGAGGAAGGAGGGTGTTAATCAGTTTCCATAATAATTCTGAACACACAATATATTTATAGCGTAAATATTAATAGCTAGTATTTCATTAGAGCGTCCAAAATATGTTTATCTCCTATAGGAAAACATTTAGATATTATTACAAACCTCCTATATTCTTTGCAAGTTGGTTGTATGGGCGCCATTCAGTTATTTCTGTCTTAGTCCAGACGTCGCTTGTCATTGCCTGGTTGTTAAACTTGGGGCGTCCCGGAACTCACACTTACTGATGGAAGACAGACACACGTTTTGTCAGTTTACGTTTACGATGTCGTCGAAAAAAGGGCATCGTTTCTTCTGCCAAAGAAGACGCTACCCTTAAAAAAAACTAAATATATTCCTAGTATTGAACTTTTTTTGATCAAACTGTAAAGATTTGTTTTTAAAGGGTCTATACATTTCCCTTTACCTGAGTTTGAGTGTGTCATCTTCTTTGCTGATAGGTGCCGACCGGTTCGAGTAGGACAATGAGAGGAAGATATCAGAGATAGACTACCTTGCCACACGCCGAATCAGATAGTAACAGATCGTAACCGTCAGAATCAGAACCCTGCGAACGGAAAAGAGTTTAGTCCACACACTGGTTCGGAATTTAATTCATGTCAGTCAGAAGACATCAACCAAAAGGGTACATTGATTTTGATGATATGGTGATGTGAGTGATAACAGCAGTGAAGATCGGGTGACGCTGGTTATTTTGTGTATGGCTGCAGATGCCGATGAAGTGGCTTCAAAAATAATTTGAGTGGACGACATACTGTAAATACAACTTAAAATTGCTGCGATTTCATTCCAAACGCATTTTCCTTTTAACATAGTCATACTAATATTGGTTAGCAATGGCATAAATTATAGGGTACTGTTGAACTAAAGTGTTTATTTTATCGTTCAAAGACATTTTTTTAAATAAGCAAAAATTGTTGAGGAACAGGAAACGAACATCAACAAGTGTTAATTGAGTGTGTGTATGGATGATTCAATGGTCCAGTGGTGAGGACTTATACGCATAGATTAGGAATTCAACAGAATTAGTCAAAATAGTCCCTCCAGGAAAACCGATTCGCTCTATTCCGATCTGACGTTGACGTTTCCTATTCGATCCAAGCCAGTGTGTGGGCCTCCATTAAAATGCAGGTAGTCAAACATTCCCGACGCGTTCCGTTCTTATTGATCCATTCCGATACGATCCAGTGTGTAGCAAGCTTAATAACATAGGACCACCAGGGATTACAGTAGATGAGAATAACTGTTCTGGGTATTTACCTGGAAATATGAATGAAAACATCTGATTAGTAAAATAAACCTCAGACTGGTGGTTCACGTTGGATTAGTGCTAGGTTCATCTAGTCTGGTTTGTCATCGGTGGGGAGATCAAGTCTTGAATCCCAACTGGATTGAATAAGATGGTCTTATCTCAATTATTTTCTAATTTCCCTTAGTGAAAGTCAGGATGATTTTAATTAAATTTGACTTTCTTCGTCTTTACCTCAGTCAGATTCCTTGGGAAAATAAAATCTAAAGTGTAACTGGCCGTAATCGGATGGCGATAGGAAAGCGCACAAGAGTAGATATCTCTGATTATTCTGGGTGTAAGTAAAGCGCACAAAAACATTTAACTGTGAGGAAAGCGCACACTAGGTTAATAACAGACAGCTACAAAATAACTCTAACTAAATATGAAGTAGTTTATCTCAAGCGCGCTTAGGTAATACCATTTAGATCTGTTAATGTACTAGCACTAAGGCCATGTCTACCTATAATATCTATTCATAACACTTTATATTCAACAATATTAATTTTTATTTATATTTATTTTAATGAGTGCATTTTACTAATAAATATTAAGTAATATTTTATTTGTTTACATACATACGTACCTAATCACGCAATTCCCTTAAGGAGTAGGCAAGAAACTGTGATTATAGCTCAAAAAACAACTCCGTAATTAATCCATCCTCACTAACTTGCTCCCCATTTTCTATCCTTACATACTCCCTTCGCTTCAACCACATCCTTACACTGAGTCATACATGCTCCTGTATTCTTAAAACTCTTAATGCTTCTCTGTTTCACACGTTCGTCTACAACATAAGTCGCGTTTTACATGGACTACCCCCTCCTTTTGATCCACACACTCTACCTTCATATATTTGCTTCATCACTCCATCCATACTCTTCCTATGAACATGCCCATACTAACGTAAGACACTTCTTTCACATTGAAATATTGTATTCCCTTTCAAACCGCACTCCTTCAGCACTCATTCATTACTGGCTCTGTCCATGCGAGTTTTTTCACAAACATTTCTTAGATCTCTCATTTGAACTGCATTCACCTTGCTCTTATGTTTCCCTGATAAACCCACGCTTCAAGTCCATAATACATTGTTGGCCCTAACACAATTTTATATACTGCCATCTTTGCCTCTTTAGATATCACTTCATTCTTTGCAACAGTCCACATACATCCCAACTACTCTCCACATGCATTCACCCATCCGTAGATTTCACCAAATATTCTTCCATTATTACAGAGCATTCAACCCAGTTACACTAAATCATTCATTTGTTTTAATAGTTTTCCATTTATACTAAGTTTATAACCATTTCCTGATCCGTCCTTATAAAAAAACTAACACCTTAATTTTGGATACATTTATACCAATATCCATTCTGTGTGTCACCAGATCCAAACGATCATTTCTCAATCATTTGTTGCAATGCAAATATCTGGTCCATGTAACCACATAGCACACCCCAAATATTGTCGGGAGTTTTTTCACGCACCCTCTCAACATTACAAACTACTTCCCCTGTAATGTTTACATTCACTCTTACTGCCTCTGCAATGACAGTTAGTTATTAGAAACGTTCGAAATCCCAGAACACACATTGAACAACCCACACAATTTGGCAAGTAATACCGCGCAACCACACTTAAGAATTTCACTTGTGATCCCAGCTGCGCAAGTAGCTTTGCCATTCTTAAGCACTTTAATAGATTTAAACACATCATTCTCTTTCATTCTTTACCCCCTTATAGCATGTTACCTATTTTCTGTTACTCTCTCCAAATTTTAGTCATACAATTGCTAAAAATACTCTCTCTTATGCCATTTTCATCTCAGATTATGAATGACATAGGTATTTCCTTGCATTCCTTGTTTAGTTCTCTTTACTCACCTCCAAAACCATTTCGTATTTCCTTCAAATATATTCTGCCTTCATTTTCCTTAACTATTTTTTTTTTTTGCATTCATCTTTTTCTCTTAGTATATGTCCCACAACCTATTATGTCCTGCTCTACTCTTCACATCCATCATTCATTTGTATTCTTCTTTCTTTTCTCTCACAGCTTCTTTCATCTGTTTATTCCCTATGCATCTCTTTTTAAGTTTCTCATCACCAAATACTCAACTGCAGCCTCTTTTATTCCGTTTCAAGGATTTAAAAAAAATGTATTAGTATTTATTTGGAAATTCCTGCTCTTGTAAAGTTAATTTTTCGCCCAGCAATCTTTCACATTGCGCTCTCACAATTATATCCTGGTAATTCAATTACTGAGATCACTAGAAGTGATCTGCTCCACATTCAGCTTCATGCTTAGCTCTAGTATTCTCAGTCTCTCATCATACACCACACAATCAACTGTCGTTTTCAAATCGCTCCTTTCCCATGTTTAGGTGTTGCCACATTTTAGCCAGTAGAGCAAAAGTACAACCATTGCTCAGGGTTTTTTCCCCTATAATTTCTCATGCCTTTTTTTACATAAATGTATGACCATGTGCGCTTTCCGGTATCACCACTATATGAACCCCGGCTTCTCAGGTCAAAATCTTAGGGGCTAAGTAGTCAAAGGGTCGCCCATAGGTTTTGAGGACCCTGGTTTGATTCATGGTAGTTCTAACGATTATATATACAATTTGTAAACGGGTTCAATCTGATATCTAACTACGAATATTTAGTAAATTAAAATTCAGAATAAATGAAGTGAAAATTTAAATTCAATTGAAAATAATTAGGTAAGTTGTTTACAATGTATAAAACTGTGACTTTTCGGAATGTGATATAGCCAAAGAAGTAAATATTGGCACGACAAAAAGAAACAATATACATATTTTTTAACCTTACAGTAAATATAAAATTAAAGAAATATTTGACATGTTAAAAATACATATTACATCCAATTAGTAAATAGGAAAGGGTGTGACGTATTAGATGTACTGTCATAAGATAAGTTAGTTTGTAATTCGTGCGATAGTATTATGTGCGTTTATATAGATTACATTAGATCTCAAACTAAATATGAACTTTTAATCCATGAAAAGAATCATCTATAGAAATATTAAAGTTAATTATTATTTTTAACGTCCTTACTATTCGTTCGGGTTTCTGCATTTAATAACACTAATATTTTATGGATGATGAAGGTATAATTTTGTAGGAAACATATCCACGTTTACGTTGAGGAAGGGTGGAAAACTTATTTAAGCATCAGTATACCCGGCTGGGATTCAAACCCGAGCTTCCGGCCACCAGCAAATCAGACAAGACTAGAGTTACTCTTTTGTACACGCTTCTTATATTAACCTGTTTTGATGACGCTACTCTATTATTTTTGCCCGTTTCTGAAATGGGGCTGATTTTAATTTATTGTTTGCGGCTGCTCTGCAGCATCTCTCTTCAATTATGTGGAGAGGCAGGCTAGCGCGTCAGAGGCATACCATTAGTTGAAGTGGGTGAAGACGGTGGCACTTAAAAGAGTTGAGAGCCGTCCTGATTTTAATTTTTCTTTTCTCTCGCTATTTTGGCTTGAAAATTCCTGCAAAAGCAAAATTCTTCTAACTTATTTTAATTTAAAAACATCACCTTGTCTTACTTTCCCGTCTGGTTTGTACGTATTATAACTACGCTATTGTGGTAGGGATGAGAAGGTAGAATGTATATTAAATGTACACGCATTTTTTCTGCAAGAAATTTTTTGGAAATAATTTAGGTAAAGTCACTACCCATACACATCTCTACCTCCTTTGTAATCAACATATACATTCCATTGTGAGACTATCTCTTTAAACCACGTGTCCACCGATTAACATATCAAAATAGCTCTATAGTTAAAGCTGTACTTAAAATAGTAGTAAAATAATAAGGTAATAGTCACTTCAAAATATCGGAACTTCCATTAATATTTCAACCCCTAATTATTTATTACTCGCCGATTTTTTAAATTAATTTTATTAATTACGTTTAATCTGTATCCCATAATGAGTTGGCGTGTCAAAAAAATTGTGCAAGTTACGTTAGACGCATGAACTGTGATGTGATGAATAGGCAAATATGGGACGGACATTTAAAAATATGTAAACAAATATTACTATATTATTATTATTATTATTATTATTATTATTATTATTATTATTATTACTATTAGCACCGCGTCTTACTACCCGTTCGGGTTATACGCATTTACGCTAATGTGTAATGGTAAGGTGGTTGTGAGATAAAATGGAGGACCTACAGTTTAACGTGGGATCCAAACCACGGTGGAGAGTAGGGGAGAATTGCAGTTTCTGCAACACTCATTTACATAATTTTGAAGAGTTGGAGGGTTCCTGAGATGTCACGATAGATATGTTGATGTGAGATGGGGAGGTGGGGAGGTGGGGGGATGACTGAGAGAAGTGATGGGGAGACTTATTTTTTTTTGGTGCGGCTTTCTGCAACACGAGCGGAGGGGAGGGGGGAATGGGGGATGAGAAGGGTTGGAGCATGGCAGAGAGATGTGAGGGGTGGAGGGGAGACTTATATTTTTTTGGTGCGGCTTTCTGCGACACTCATTTACATAATAATATTGCAGGTTTCCTGAGATGTCACGATAGGTATGTTGATGTGAATGGGAGGTGGGGAGGTGGGAGGTGGGGAGGTGGGGGGATGACTGAGAGATGTGATGGGGGTTTGGGAGGGTTCCTGAGGGGTGGAGGGGAGACTTATATTTTTTTGGTGCAGCATACGACAACACATTTACATAATGGGGTGTGGGAGAGGGGGATGAGAAGGGTTGGAGTACTCAGATGTGAGGGAGAGGGTTGATGGAGCACCTGGGTGAGGGTGGAGGGGGAGACATATTATTTTTTTGGTGCGGCATGCGAGGACACAACTGGTTTTTTTTCTTAAACCTGGTGCAGATACGGGGGCACATGAGAGATGTGAGGTAGGGTGACGAGTCAGGGTTCTCCCTCTCTCACTCTCTCTCATCAGATTGAGAAGGGTGACAGAGAGAGGTGAGGGGTTAGGGTTGAGTGTTCTCTCTCCTGACGAGCCAGCGAGTTTTTTTCTCCCTCTCTCTCTTTCATCGGTGTGACGTAGTAGGACAGCTACGGGCCTCGAACCCTTACTCCTTAGGGTATGACAAGTATCCTAAATGGTTTTCCACTCTACATCCACACAAATGCGGGTACACTTCCTCTAACTAAACCTTCCCAATTCCTAATCCATTAGCGTAATTATGAGAAGGGTTGTCTCTCGCACGGTCTGGGTGTTTTTTTTCTCTCAGGGATAGAGTGTGGCATGTGTATACTGGAACAGTGAGGAGAGGGTTACAGGGGAGGGGATTGAGTATTTTCTCTCTCTCTCTCTTTTCATCAGCGTGATGTAGTAGGGTTTGGGAGGGTAGCTACGCACCTCAAACCCTTACTCCTTGGGATATGACAAGTATATTCTCTCTCTCTCTCAAACCCTGATGGTCTGACTTCAATCCTCAGTCCTCGGCAAGGTTAAATATCTTCTGTATGTTTTTCAATCCTTAGTCCTGACAAGATTATTGCCAAAACACCCTGATGATCTGACTTCAATCCTCATCCTCAAAGATCGGAATTAAGGTTAAATATCTTGTATTTAGGTGGAAGTTGCAGCGAGCCTTGAACATGAGGGATCAGGTTTCAATCCCTCCCTCAAACCATGATGGCTGACTTCAACCTCATCTGGAAAAAATTAGATTAAGTTAAATATCTTCTGCCAATGATTTTCAATCCTTAGTCCTGACAAGTATTATTCTCTCTCTCTCTCTCACACACAAGATATTGCCAAAACATGAACAGGCGGGGAAATAGACTTGTGTCCAGACAATTGTTTGGGGATCATTAGGTATCGAGTTGCGTCGTGCTACCACCCGACCGACCTGAAGGAGGGATAACAATTTACGTGCAACCGCTTCTCACCTATCTGACAAGAACAGTAAGGTCAGTCAGCCACGTTTCACCTCACATAAACCGCAAGGTCAGTGATGAAAATAATTAATTAATGAAGTCGTAAGGCGGATATTTACAATTTATGGGAAATTTATTAATTGTAGACGGAAAGATTACATGTTCTTGGGACTGGGAGGTTGGGGTTAGAATCCCTGTTATACACTTATGTACTAATTATGCTAATGGTTTTAGGGATTAGGAAGGTTATATTTAGAGGAAGAATACCCGCATTCACGTGAAAAGAAAGTTGAAAACCATTTTGGAAAATTCACCTTCAGTACACCCAACCGAGATTCGAACTTGGATCTCCACGTCATCGCAGTCTAGAAGCGCCTTACACTATACCTCCAATCAAATGCGGGTAAGTTTAATCTAAGTTATACCTTCCTCATTCATACCCCATTCAAGTGATTAATATATGTGTACATCTAGAAAGGGTAGTGAGACATGAATAAAAAATCCTATTAGCTTACGTAACTGTGAGAAATCTCCCGCCGTATGACATATAAAATCATAGCTCATAAAACGTGAGAGGACGTGTTGGTTTAATTCCTTTCAACAAAGTGTCATATTGTGCTGTTAATGGAATAGGTTGGTGGATGAAAGAGAACCGTAACTGACATCTAGCTGTATCTAGTATAGGAGTGGTGGTAACTGACAGCTAATAATATCCAGTATATGAGTTGTGATAACTGACAGCTAACAGTATCCAGTATAGGAGTGGATGTAACTGACAGCTAACAGTATCCAGTATATGAGTGTTGGTAACTGATAGCTAACAGTATCCAGTATAGGAGTGATGGTAACTGACAGCTATCAATATCCAGTATATGAGTTGTGGTAACTGACAGCTAACAGTATCCAGTATATGAGTGTTGGTAACTGACAGCTAACAGTATCCAGTATAGGAGTGATGGTAACTGACAGCTATCAATATCCAGTATATGAGTTGTGGTAACTGACAGCTAACAGTATCCAGTATATGAGTGATGGTAACTGACAGCTATCAATATCCATTATATGAGTGTTGGTAACTGACAGCTAACAGTATCCAGTATAGGAGTGGATGTAACTGACAGCTAACAGTATCCAGTATAGGAGTGTTGGTAACTGACAGCTATCAATATCCATTATATGAGTGTTGGTAACTGACAGCTAACAGTATCCAGTATAGGAGAGGTGGTATCCAGTATAGGAGTGGTGGTAACTGGCAGCTAACAAAACAGTATCCAGTATTGGAGCGGTTGTAACTGACAGCTAACATAATCCAGTTTAGAAATGCTGGTAACAGACAGCTTAATTACCTTAGTTCAGTCATTTATTATCTTAAAAAACACAAACAAAGTTCAGTCATTTATTACCTTTAAAAATTAGCTTAGTACAGCAAAGTTCGAGCATTAATTACCTTAAATAAACATAGAACTATATCAAACTAAATATTTCACGAAAGACCCTCTACATTCATCCTGACAAACAGTAGCTTGTTTGGAGGCCCGGTATTCCACACATTCACAAGATGTCTTGTCAGAGGTGAAGGAAGGGTTTGGTAAAAGTTCGAACAATCTTCCTTAGAACAAAGTTCGACCATTAATTACCTTAAAAAACACAGAAGTTAACAATATTTTTCTAAAAAAAATCAGTTACTTCATTCGAATATTGAATTAGCTAAAGTTCAAACAATCTTCCTTAAAACAAAGTTCGACCATTAATTACCTTAAAAACATAAAGTCCATTAATTACCCTTTTAAGCAAAGTTCAAACAATCTTAATTACCTTTAAATGAATTACCTTTAAATGAGGCAGGATTATTAATTACCTTTAAATGAATTGCCTTTAAATGAGGTAGGATTATGAAGAAGTTAACAATATTTTTCTAAAAAAATCAGTTACTTCATTTGAATATTGAATTAGCTAAAGTTCAAACAATCTGGAACGTTTAACGTAGGCGACAATTAAGCAATTTAACTCCTTTCACAATCCACGATCTAGTCAATTTAAAGGCAATTCAGGGAAGGATTGAACCGCGCACCCTACATGTCAGCGATAGTTCAGAATATAAGATGCAATATCGAGAGTTTGTATTATAACGCAAGGTTTTAGAGCAAAGAAAATGGAGATATCCTAAGGACTGAGGATTGAAGTCCGACACCTTAGACCAACAGTATCCTTGTAAGACTCCTCAGTCCTGACCAAAGATTACGAATTAAGGTTAAATATCTTCCGTATGTTTTTCAATCCTTAGTCCTGACAAGTGTTATTCTCTCTCTCCCTGTAGTTGTGTTTAGTCACATGTCCTAATATCACTCATAATGTTTCATATACTGTAGTTATGTTTAGTTACTCGTCCCAATATACCCATAATGTTTCATATACTGTAGCTGTGTTTAGTCACAGGTCCCAATATCACCTATAATGTTTCATATACTGTAGTTGTGTTTAGTCGCAGGTCCCAATATCACTCGTAATGTTTCATATACTGTAGTTGTGTTTAGTTACTCGTCTCAATATCACCCATGATGTTTCATATACTGTAGCTGTGTTTAGTCACAGGTCCCAATATCACCTATAATGTTTCATATACTGTAGTTGTGTTTAGTCACAGGTCCCAATATCACTCATAATGTTTCATATACTGTAGTTATGTTTAGTTACTCGCCCCAATATCACCCATAATGTTTCATATACTGTAGCTGTGTTTAGTCACAGGTCCCAATATCACCTATAATGCTTCATATACTGTAGTTGTGTTTAGTCGCAGGTCCCAATATCACTCATAATGTTTCATATACTGTAGTTGTGTTTAGTTACTCGTCTCAAAATCACCCATAAAGTTTCATATACTGTAGTTGTGTTGAGTCACAGGTCCCAAAATCACCTATAATGTTTCATATACTGTAGTTGTGTTTAGTCGCAGGTCCCAATATCACTCATAATGTTTCATATACTGTAGTTATGTTTAGTTACTCGTCCCAATATCACCCATAATGTTTCATATACTGTAGTTGTGTTTAGTCACAGGTCCCAATATCACCTATAATGTTTCATATACTGTAGTTGTGTTTAGTCGCAGGTCCCAATATCACTCATAATGTTTCATATACTGTAGTTATGTTTAGTTACTCGTCCCAATATCACCCATAATATTTCATATACTGTAGTTGTGTGTATGTGTGTATGTGTGTATGTGTGTGTATGTGTGTATGTGTATGTGTGTATGTGTGTGTATGTATATGTATATGTATATGTATGTGTATGTGTATGTGTGTATGTGTATGTGTATGTGTATATGTATGTGTATGTGTATGTGTATATGTATGTGTATGTGTATGTGTATGTGTATGTGTATGTATATGTGTGTAAGGATAACCGTACTTAATCTAAGTCAATAATCATTGAATTGTTTTCAAGATAAATTCAGGTTTCCAGTCGGGAGTTGGGAGCGCGAGACGCCGCCTGTTTCTCTTCGTGGCGCGGTGAGAGCTGCTCTGTCTGCTTTTGGAAAATAACATTCTGAACAAATAAATACATTTTTTTTGTGTGTGTATGTGTGCATGTGTGTATGTGTGTATGTGTTTGCCAAATCAGCCTGATGGTCTGACTTCAATCCTCAGTCCTGACCAAAGATTACGAATTAAGGTTAAATATCTTCTGTATGTTTTTCAATCCTTAGTCCTGACAAGTATTATTCTCTCTCTCTCTCGGCTAATTCAATATTCAAATGAAGTAACTGATTTTTAGAAAAAATATTTTTAACTTTGTCATAATCCTAGCCCATTTAAAGGAGAGGACCCAGGTTGTCTAGCACACGGATGACAGTGAGAGGTGATGAGTCAGGGTTCTCCCTCTCTCTCATCAGACAGAGAGAGGTGAGGGGCCAGGGTTCTCTCTCTTTCAACAGTGTGACGTAGGGTTATAGTATGCGGATGGGAGTAGAGGCTGGCGAAGCAACCATGATGTAACGAGCGGTCGCACAGGTGGTCTCAGGTGTGGCAGCTGCACTTGAAAAAGCCATATATTCTCATAACAGTCAAGGTATTTTATCTGATTCATGAACTTTAGAACATAAATTTTTTTCTATGTGACATGCTTAGAATCATGATACTTTGTGTTGAGTAGTTTTCACATTGAGTGACTAGATCCGTGCACTTTGTGGGACCGGGTAATCTATTTACCGGGACAACAGCCTCCTTCAATTGACACTCAATAATAAACCTGGTTGACCTAGTGGTCTAGGGGTAAGGTGTCGGATGGTCCAGGGTTCAATCCTCGGTCCTGGCACAGATTTATCTGCTTACCAAACCCTTCTTTCACCTCTGACAAGACATCTTGTGAATGTGTGGAATACCAGGCCTCCACCGTGGTTCGGATTCCACGTTAAACTGTAGGTCCTTCATTTCATCTCACAATCACCCTACCATTACACATTATTGTAAGTGCGTATAACCCTGAATATTGAATTAGCTAAAGTTCAAACAATCCGGAACGTGTAACGTAGGCGGCAATTAAGCAATTTAACTCCTTTCAAAATCAATGAACTAGTTAATTTAAAGGTAATTCAGGGAAGGATTGAACCGCGCACCCTACATGTCAGCGATAGTTCAGAATATAAGATGCAATATCGAGAGTTTGTATTATACCGCAAGGTTTTAGAGCAAAGAAAATGGAGATATCCTAAGGACTGAGGATTGAAGTCCGACACCTTAGACCAGCAGTGTCCTTGTAAGACCATGTGTAGGATAATACTCATCGTACAGAAGATATTTAACCTTAATTAACTTTAAACGTATAAATCTTGTAAAAAGAATTAATAATGATTGGAAATAAATGTTTAATGTAATTACCGGGGACCCGTTCGCCTTAGCATGAAGAGAAACCATTCTCATTGAGGATAAGCGTACCCTGATTTTGGTTAGAAAATTCAACATTGATAAGATAATATCTATCAACGGTGACGGCCGAAGATAACATGACTTGGTGAATGATAGTAGCTTTAGCACCACGTCTTACTACCTGTTCGGGTACTAATTACTCTAATGGATTAGGAATTGGTTGTGAACCAGCCTCCCCTCAGTTCGCCCGACCGAAATTCGAACCTCGATCTCTCCGTCCTCAGCAGTCGAGCACGTTAGTTAACTACGTCACCGAGGTGGGTTTATACTCTATTCACGGTAGGAATTAATTACCTTTAAATGAATTAGCTTTAAATGAGGTAGGATTATGAAGAAGTTAACAATATTTTTCTAAAAAAATCAGTTACTTTATTTGAATATTGAATTAGTCAAAGTTCAAACAATCTTAATTACCTTTTCATTAATTCTTTTACAAGATTCGTACATTTAAAAAGTTAATTACATTAAACATTTATTTCCTACGGATGCATCGAAATTTCATCTACGATATCTAAACATTATATCTTCCGCTATACTCACTAGACTCTTATTTACCATCATCTCCATCACAGTATCCAGTTTAGGAGAGGTGGTATCCAGTATAGGAGTGGTGGTAACTGACAGCTAACAGTATTCAGTATATGAGTGGTTGTAACTGACAGCTAACAGTATCCAGTATAGGAGTGTTGGTAACTGTCAGCTATCAATATCCATTATATGAGTGGTGGTATCCAGTATATGAGAGGTTGTAACTGTCAGCTAACAGTATCCAGTATAGGAGAGGTTGTAACTGTCAGCTAACAGTATCCAGTATAGGAGAGGTGGTATCCAGTATAGGAGTGTTGGTAACTGTCAGCTATCAATATCCATTATATGAGTGGTGGTATCCAGTATATGAGAGGTTGTAACTGTCAGCTAACAGTATCCAGTATAGGAGAGGTTGTAACTGTCAGCTAACAGTATCCAGTATAGGAGAGGTGGTATCCAGTATAGGAGTGGTGGTAACTGACAGCTATCAATATCCAGTATATGAGTTGTGGTAACTGACAGCTAACAGTATACATTATAGATGTGTTGGTAACTGATAGCTAACAATATCCAGTATATGAGAGGTTGTAACTGACAGCTAACAGAATCCAATATAGAAGTGGTGGTAACTGACATCTAACAGTATACATTATAGATGCGTTGGTAACTGACAGCTAACAGTATCCAGTATAGGATAGGTGGTAACTGACAGCTAACAGTATCCAGTATAGCAGTAGTGGTATCTGACAGCTAGTGTTACCCAGTATATGAGGTGTTGTAACTGCCAATTGTAACATTAAAACCTATGGTTTGGTAAATGGATTTTACTCGAGACTCAAAAAATTCGATCCCTTCAATTCTCAATGTTTTCAGTAATGTATCCTTCCTAAAAGATTTTGATTTTATCTTTTCTGACCCTGTTTTAATTATGATATATAAATATAAATATCCACATTCTTGGTCTAGCACTATTCATACGACTAGAGGGTAATGTTTTACAAACTGATAGTAGTGGTCAACGAACTATAAGACAGACAGTTCTCTCCTCTCATAACTAAAGAGACTACTTCAAGCTAACAAGTGAAACTACCTCAATAACGTAACTAGTGGAACAATTTCAAGCTAATAACCTTATTATTTATTGCTTTTTTGGTTTGGATCCAGTGGGGTATAGTTTTCTCGTTGTGTGTGTGCGTGGACAGGATCTGTGCTAAACTGGATACCATCTCTGAGGTAACCAATTACATAGCTATTGTCATTCTCTGGTTTTAATGTGACCGAAATATGTGGTAAATTTTGCGGACCATTAATCACCTTAAAAATCCAAAGTCCATTAATTACCTTTTTAACCAAAGTTCAAGCAATCTTAATTACCTTTTAATGAATTAGCTTTAAATGAGGTTGGATTATTACCAATCATCATTAAAAGTTAATTACATTAAACATTTATTTCCAATCATTATTAATTCTTTTACAAGATTCATACGTTTAAAGTTAATTTACATTAAACATTTATTGGGAATTTAGGAATTAAGGTTAAATATCTTCTGTACGACGAGTATTATCCTACACATGGTCTTAGTCTTACAAGGATACTGTTGGTCTAAGGAATTAAGGTTAAATATCTTCTGTTACGATGAGTATTATCCTACACATGGTCTTACAAGGACACTGCTGGTCTAAGGTGTCGGACTTCAATCCTCAGTCCTTAGGATATCTCCATTTTCTTTGCTCTAAAACCTTGCGGTATAATACAAACTCTCGATATTGCATCTTATATTCTGAACTATCGCTGACATGTAGGGTGCGCGGTTCAATCCTTCCCTGAATTACCTTTAAATTAACTAGATCATGGATTGTGAAAGGAGTTAAATTGCTTAATTGCCACCTACGTTACACGACGATAATGAGGAAAAAAACAGACCTCCTCGCTACCGGGGTGACCTGGTGGTCTAGGGGTAAGGTGTCAGACTTCTGCGCTGACGGCCGGGGTTCAATCCTCGGTCCCGGCACAGATTTATCTGATTGCCAAACCCTTCCCTCACCTCTGACAATACATGTGAGGAATGCCAGGCCTCCACCGTTAAACTTTAGGTCCTTCATTTCATCTCACATTAGCGTAAGTAAGACGTGGTTCTAATAATAACATACGCGCTACAAACTATAATCGACCAATTATGAATTGACATTTGTATTATAATTCTTAAAGTTACTGGATTTAAATATTCATATGCTAAACCGTTGGTTCTACTTTTGACAACTAAATATATAGCTAATTTATCTGTTGGTAGTACTAGGTGATCCATGAGTATTTTTATGAAATCCTAGAGGTGTTATAGATGGACAGTTAGATAATACAATCTATAACATCGCAGCAGGAATGTGATATTTTGATGAACGGAAATACTAAATTAGCTTACTTACCGTAGCAAACATTATTTTCACCACGTTACGTGCCTTATTACCCGATCGGGATTCTCGCTAATTTACAGTAATGAGGTAGTGGTGAGGAAGGTAGAATATAGAGCTAGTGTTTCAACGTTTGCGTGAAGGGTGAGTGATAAAACATTTAGAATAAAAACCCACCCCCGTTTACCTGGTAGAGATATGAACCTAGACTTCCCCACCACAAGAAAGTCGGGATTGACGATTTTGCAGGCGTACCCGACGGAGCAGGTATGTTAATATACTCGAACTTTGTACACATCTGGTTATCCACACAGTTTATACGCCTATGCCCTTGATTTTCTTACGAATGTGATCAACATTTGATTGATATCTATCAAAAGTGACAGCTGTAAGAAAATCCCTTGACTTATGAATACTTGAAAAAATATATAGCTCATCTACAGAGGAAGAGGTGGTGACAGCTGGCAGAAGTATTGAAAACATTAGGGTAACTTGACGGTCTAGGGGTAAAGTGTCTTACTTCTGCGCTGGGGGTCCGGGGTTCAATCCTCGGTCCCGGCACAAATTTATCTGATTACCAAACCCTTAATTCACCTCTGGCAAGACATGTGAGGAATGCCAGGCCTCCACCGTTAAACTGTAGGTCCTTCATTTCATCTCACATTAGCGTAAGTAAGACGTGGTGCTAATATAGTATTACCAATCGAATAAAAATGACTTGTCAAAAGGTTATCATTAGTGACTTTCAGCCAATGCTTGCAATGAAGAACCCTCTGTCACCTACACTCCTATTGTATACGAGCTTTAGTAACTTTTTTTAAGCTGTCAGCAATGTTGTAAGAAATATGGTGTGTAAAGAGGGACGTAAACAAAACATATCTGGCTTATAATAAAGTGTATATAGTTTTGTTAATCATGACGTAGTAGCAATATGGAGAAGAAATCTTATTCAACTTTGACCTGGAAGGTTGGGACTCAGCTCATGCTCTTACCACTGAGCTATCCAGGATTCGCCCCGTGCCCATGATGAATGACCATATTTTAAGGCAGAGTCATTGATGGACGGACGGCCAGTAGCTTTTTTTTACATCGGAGCGGATTTGCGTGGAGGGAGAGTGAAAAACCACCCACAGTTCACCCGACAGAGATTCAAAACTCGATCTCCCCGTCCTCAGTGGGATATCCCAGATGAGGGGAGGAAACCGTATTGACCTCGCTTCAAATACTGTTTAGATAAAAGACCGAGGGGTTCTTATGTCGAGCGAGAGACGGCGTTATAATTCAGGAGCTGCACCCTTCCCTCACCCCATGTTTCGGAGACTCTTGCAGAACGATTCTTCGTCAAGAAACTGCATAGCGATGTTTAACAATAAAGGGTAGACCTACCGTCCTATCTCTATGAGACGGGAAGGGAAGCTAACATATGAGGCGAGCCAGCTGCAGGTGAACCGGAACGTACGCCTCCCAGAGAGAGAAACTCGCTGACCCGCCATGAGAGAGAGAGAGAGAGAGATAGAACCGTTTGAGGATTGAAGTTAATGATTGGAAGAAAAATATTGTTAACTTCTTCTTAATCCAGCCTCATTTAAAGGTAATTAAGATTGTTTGAACTTTGGCTAATTCAATATTCAAATGAAGTAACTGATTTAGGAATGGTTTAAATCTACACATGCAGAACTTTTACGATCCTACTAGGGGAGGAGTTGAAGAGAGTGTATTTAACCAATCTCCTTGTTACATCCTCATTTAAAGGTAATTCATTTAATGGTAATTAAGATTGTTTGAACTTTGGCTAATTCAATATTCAAATGAAGTAACTGATTTTTAGAAAAAAATATTGTTAACTTCTTCATAATCCAGCCTCATTTAAAGGTAATTAAGATTGTTTGAACTTTGGATGACCGAATAGGTGATAATGGGACCTGTGACTAAACAACAACTAACAGTATATGAAAACATTATGGGTGATATTGGGACCTGTGACTAAACACAACTACAGTATATAGTGAAACATTATATGGGTGATATTGAGACGAGTAACTAAAAACACAACTACAGTATATGAAACATTATGAGTGATATTGGGACCTGCGACTAAACACAAATACAGTATATGAAACATTATAGTGATATTGGGACCTGTGACTAAACACAACTACAGTATATGAAACATTATAGGTGATATTGGGACCTGTGACTAAACACAGCTACAGTATATGAAACATCATGGGTGATATTGAGACGAGTAACTAAACACAACTACAGTATATGAAACATTATGAGTGATATTGGGACCTGCGACTAAACACAACTACAGTATATGAAACATTATAGGTGATATTGGGACCTGTGACTAAACACAGCTACAGTATATGAAACATTATTGGGTGATATTGGGACGAGTAACTAAAACTATAACTACAGTATATGAAACATTATGAGTGATATTAGGACATGTGACTAAACACAACTACAGGGAGAGAGAGAATAACACATTGTCAGGACTAAGGATTGAAAAACATACGGAAGATATTTAACCTTAATTCGTAATCTTTGTCAGGACTGAGGAGTCTTACAAGGATACTGTTGGTCTAAGGTGTCGGACTTCAATCCTCAGTCCTTAGGATATCTCCATTTTCTTTGCTCTAAAACCTTGCGTTATAATACAAACTCTCGATATTGCATCTTATATTCTGAACTATCGCTGACATGTAGGGTGCGCGGTTCAATCCTTCCCTGAATTGCCTTTAAATTGACTAGATCGTGGATTGTGAAAGGAGTTAAATTGCTTAATTGTCGCCTACGTTAAACGTTCCAGATTGTTTGAACTTTAGCTAATTCAATATTCAAATGAAGTAACTGATTTTTTTAGAAAAATATTGTTAACTTCTTCATAATCCTACCTCATTTAAAGGCAATTCATTTAAAGGTAATTAATAATCCTGCCTCATTTAAAGGTAATTTCATTTAAAGGTAATTAAGATTGTTTGAACTTTGCTTAAAAGGGTAATTAATGGACTTTATGTTTTTAAGGTAATTAATGGTCGAACTTTGTTTTAAGGAAGATTGTTTGAACTTTAGCTAATTCAATATTCAAATGAAGCCTCAAAAGCGAAAAGAGGTTTTCATCAAAGAGACATGGTATGAAGTGTGATTTCTGTTTTCTCTCTCCTCTAAACCTGTCTCTTTCTGTTTCTCTCTTCTTCGCACATGCAGCCTGTTGAGAGACAACCCTTCTCATAATTACGCTAAGGACTAGGAATTGGGAAGGTTTAATTAGAGGAAGTGTACCCGCATTTGTGTGGAGGTAGAGTGGAAAACCATTTAGGATACTTGTCATACCCTAAGGAGTAAGGGTTCGAGGCCCGTAGCTGTCTACTACGTCACAACGATGAAAGAGAGAGAGGGAGAAAAAACTCGCTGGCTCGTCAGGAGAGAGAACACTCAACCCTAACCCCTCACTCTCTCTGTCACCCTTCTCAATCTGATGAGAGAGAGAGAGAGGGAGAACCCTGACTCGTCACCCTACCTCACATCTCGCATGTGCCCCCCGTATCTGCACCATGTTTAAGAAAAAAAAACAGTTGTGTCCTCGCATGCCGCACCAAAAAATATGTCTCCCCCTCCACCCCTCACCCAGGTGCTCCATCAACCCTCTCCCTCACATCTGAGTACTCCAACCCTTCTCATCCCCCTCCCAAACCCCATTATGTAAATGTGTTGTCGTATGCTGCACCAAAAAAATATAAGTCTCCCCCTCCACCCCTCAGGAACCCTCCCAAACCCCCATCACATCTCTCAGTCATCCCCCCACCTCCCCACCTCCCCATCTCACATAAACATACCTATCGTGACATCTCAGGAAACCTGCAATATTATTATGTAAATGAGTGTTCGCAGAAAGCGCACCAAAATATAAGTCTCCCTCCACCCCTCAGCAACTCTTCCAAACCAATATACATTTTCAGTTCACCCCCACCTCCACCTCCCATTCACATAAACTACTACGTGACATCTAGGAAACCTGCAAATTATTTTGTAAATGAGTTTGCAGAAAACTGCAACTTTCCCTACTGGTGAGTCTAACACTCCAAATTCAAGTTGGATAAAAAATATTGTAAGCATTTATAGGTTCACCAAGGAGACCTTCAAGTTCAAATGGTTGTACAAAGTTTTCACTAAATATTTGTTGTCAATTTATATTTAATGTCAGTATTAAAAAATTTTAAGTTCTCAGCTAGAAGTTTAAGTCATAATCAAGACTCAAAATCAAGGTTTGGAAAATTAAATATGTGCTGAATTTTTTTTTTTTTTTCATATATAGTCTGACAATACAGTAGGTCCCCATTCCAACTGATTCAGTATACGCTGTTTCAGTTATCCATGATTTACCGCTGCCCAATTTTATTTATTTTAATTAAAGAAAAAATGGTTTATAAATCACAATGCCTACACATCACCCCGCTTCATCTCCTCATTGTGGGCAAAGTGATATCATATCACCGTCACCATCATTATCATCATATCATCATCATCATCATCAGTGATCGTCCCAACAAGAAAAATGAAGAGTAAAATAGTAAGTGTACTGTAGTATACAGTGCACTATATTATTATGTAATTTATTTAATATTGATAACGTCTTACTGTGAATAATTTATCAATTAAACTTTACTGTATTTGTGTATGTTACATGAATATCACGTTATATAATAGTTCGGTACTATCCGCGGTTTCACGTAACCGCGGTAGATCTAGGAACGTATTATCCGCGGATATGACCTACGGTACTGCATGCAGATATTTAAACTTTAAAAAAAAATTAATTTGCTGAAATATTATTTTAAGTTGGAATCAACATATCTCAATAATGAAGCCTGAAAGATTTATAATGGTGGCAATTGTGTTTTTTAGCTATAGTTGGTTATTTTCGAATCTCGATATAAAAACGTTATTCTAGCTACTGAAATTTAACTCAAAGTTGAAATTAAAGCATCTTAAAGCTAATTCAGTGAGCTACAATAATCTTACTTGGGTGAATCGTATAGATTAATTAATATTTGTGTGTGTCTGTAAGTACTAGAACTCCAAAACCAAGAAATCTAGAAATCTGAAACTTAGAATAGGCCTGCGTTGATCTTAAGTTAATTGATTCTAAGTTAAAATCTGAGTTTATTAGTTGAAAACACGTTAAAGTACTTACCTTAAAATATAATCGGACTTTAATATTTTTAGGTAATACTTTTGGCCATTTACAGATCTCTTAAAACCGAACTGAACCAATCCAATAAAATTACCGTTTATTTCTGCCCATTTATTGTAGAAAAATGTATGACTGTATCAAAAATGTCACCATAGCTTATAATGTTTGTGTTTCAAGCTTTCTCTCCTCACTAATAACTTTTAAGTCTTTACAATAAACTAACTTATATAAACTTCTACAAATTGTATCGTAAAACTAATGCATTCGTCATTTTATGTATGTATGAATGCGAATCTGCATGCACATATGCATTTATGTTTGTATGTGTGTGTATTCTTATGCATGTATTGTACATGCATATATAGGACTAATAATGTATGTGACTTTGTTGACTTTTATTGAAAAGCTTAACATAAGGCTATCAACAATAAGGGAATGAGTCGACCTTGGGATTATTGGGGTAAAGTGCTCGCCTCAGGATCCAATTTTCATGGGTTCAAACCCAGCCAGGATTGATGAAGTTTTCTTGAGTGATAAAAATCCATAGCACAACTTCCTTCGGAGGGGAAGTAAAGGCGTTGGTCCCATGTCGATTGTGGAATGTAAAAGAACCCTGGAGGTATGTGAAAATATTCCCTTCAAAATTGGTAGACCCTTTCGCTTTCACTCATAGAAATTCTCATGTCAGTTGGTTCAGAAAGTGCACGTCAATTACCTCAAATAAATAATAATAATTTAATGGGAAGACTGATCAAGAGAAAATGCATAGCGTTTGTTTGATAGGAGAGATTAACTTTGTACTCCGTCGTATTCTCAGGTGTTGGTGTGTTACGCCAATCTTGTGTCACACAAATGTTTCCGTCTGCATTGTTGTTCTCAATTTTAGTGAACTCCGAACTACGATAGCCTGCCTGATTTCAAACAATGCAAGTGCTAAATTACGATTATTCCAAGAATCGAAGCCAAGGTATCTTAGAAGGATGTTGTTTATAGTCCATGACTAAGGAAAGGTTACTCTGCCGACGTATTTCTGGTCGATGGACAATATATGGATCGTCTGACAAACAGGAAGCTCCTCTCTAGATTGTTTGTTATGTAACTGCAAGAGGGGCTTCCTTCCATCAAGTGGATTACAAACCGCGTCACAATCGCTTTAATGTATTAGGGCTTACGTAAGTCCGCTACGCTGTAGCCCCGGCTTCCTGGGAACCATTCGATGAGGAGAATAAGAACAAACGACACTGATTTATTTATTATAATTATTTGTGGATCGAGTCTTACAATTCATTTGGGCTATCCAAATATTTTTGAGTCACTAAAGTTATAAAGACAAGGAAGATATAATTTAAAGGAAATATACCTACATTTACGTGACAGGAGAGTGAGAAACAATTTAAGAATATAAAAAATACCGCTCTCTACCCGGATGAGATTTTAACCTAAATCTCCACGTCATCAGAAAACTAGACTGAAAGAGACTTTTTTTCCATGTCCTTCCTTTGCAGATATATTGTTATATTAGTGTTACGTTTAATGAAGGTGTAAGGCGTTAGACTCACATTGCATTTTATCACCGTTGGTAAGAAGCTCCAGGTACAAATGTCAACCAGTTACTTGGGGGCTCGTTATTCACATAAGATTTTCATTGGGATTTGTTTCATCCTCTCTCCAAGAAAATTCAGGTGAATTTTTTTAAACTACTCTTTCCATCACACCAACTTTAAAACTAATAGAATAGTAATACACTTTTCCAATGGTACATCCTTTTGCCCATTTTAGCTATCCGTAACTTAGACTTATTTAAAATACACAATAATAATGAAGGTGAATTCTAAGGAAATGCGTAAGCATTCAGCTAGAGAGGACACCACGCACCATTAAGAAGGAATAACCACATACGAGGTCCATCCTTCTGGGTCACAGATTTGAGTTGGAAAATACTTCGTTTTGGAAAATGTACCTTAAAACTTTTCCGTAGTAATTTCAGTAAAATTTTGCATAGAAAAAATGCTTCTGAAACAAATTCTTACCACTTAAATGGGAGGATTAAATCGAGATAGCCCAAGTTTGATTTATTCTAAGGATGGAAATGCTATAAACATCATCGAATGTTTTAAAATAAAGCAATAACCGGGAGTTCACTTCTCTTCCCATACTCACGTATCGACTATAGCGCTTGGTGGTTGAGTGCGTCACCAACGTCCAGTCTTCTGAATATCAGATATGTCAATGCTTTAATTTCTACTCTCCCAAGATCCTTTGGAGAGAGGAAGTATTATGATTAGTGTTAACGTTTCATGACCCCCTGAACTCTAAACAGTGATTTTCGCGATACTTTGTGCTTGTATCTCGGCCTAAAGCCGAAACCATTTTACCGATCAGGCTAAAACTTTGTATCTAGGGTTTTTATAGAGTCGCCCCGAGGAGTTTTGTAAGCAAATATACAACCCTAAAATTAAGGGTAGGTTATTGACGAGTGGAAAGAGAAAAACAAAGGGATTTTCTCGGAATCAGCTCTAGTAATTTTGATTAAAATTCGTATCTAGGTACTGTTTAACATTATAATAAAGTGTGCATCTAATTTCTTCATGAAAATAATTTAGAGGGTACTTACTATATATATAAGCGTTTATCTCCGATTTTGATCATATTTCTGCAACTATTTGCGATATGAAATAGATTATCATTGCATTGTTGTAGGAACATTAAAAATAAAAATAAGTTTTAATTTTATTTTTTTATTTTTTCCAAACAAATAGTTTCCGAGCTATTGGCAAATATATTTTTAAATGGAGGTCTGTGAAACGGGACATTGCTGTAACTGTATATATTATTATGATGATGTTTTTAGCACCACGTCTTAATACCCATTCGGTTTCATACACCTATGTACAAAAGCGTTAAGGATCAGGAAGATTTAATCCATAGATAGTTCACCCGTATTTGCGTGGAGGGATAGTAGAAAACAATTTAGGATATAACTATAGTGCACCCGACCGGGATAGAACCCGATCTCCCATTATTCAGCAGTCTAATCTAGTAGTGCCGTAGACCTTGCAACCACCGAAGCGGGTGTAGTAATTAATGTATGCTCCTTGTTGGGGTGTTTCTGCAACAATGTAAATTATTTTGTTTTACAAATCTTAGTTTTGAGTAAATATCTTCATTTTCAGGTAAATGAGTGATAAAGTCTGTGCGGTGTACAGTACCATTTATTTTTATCAAGTCCTTAACAGACACATGTCCTTTCCATAGGATTCAATGAACTGAATATTATCCCAATAAGTGGTAATATCTAATTGCCATTATATGTATGGATAGTATTTAATAGTAGCTTTTGTATCTCCAACAGCCCCAAAGCCTCAATCGTATTTGATGGCTTTATGTGCCACCCATTCACCCCCTTAGTAGACTGCGAGCCACCCCCTGCGGGAAGTTTTACGATTGAAAATGTTCATATATACAGTCAGGCACCTTACCGCCGGGCAAACCTTTCTGACTAACAACTTGACCTAAGTTGGTAGGATCATTGGTTGCAAATGCACCAGCCATAGAACGTAAAATGGAATGCAAGACCACTTTCTTGGAGGAAAAATGTATCTAGCTGGAATTCGAGCTCCTGGGTCCTAGTAATTTATACTAGCGCAATGTATATCCTACTTTTCACAATAGTAGAATACTTGATAAGCGTTCGATGCACATCTTAATAGTATACCTACCTGTCACTTGTAGGAGCTGGACATTCTCTAACAAAACTGTTAATTAAGCAGTAAATACAGCATATTTATATTACTTTGTTTACAGTCCCATTTTATAGGACGTCCGATACCTTAGCTCAGTCGGTAGCGTAGCTGCCTACTGAGCTAAGGGTCCCGAGTACGATTTCCGGCATGGTCGAAAATTGATCATTGATTAAAATATGGGTTTACCGGGGAATGGTTGTTGTGCCTGTCCTAGTCTTAAGTTACATTATAAGGCATATGAAACTACGACAAGCCTAGCAGGCCAGCAGTGAAAAATATATGGCTTGAATTTAAAAAAACTGGCCCAGGACATAGGCTGGAAACAGCAATGGGTGTAAAAAAATCACAAGAAGATCCTTAGTTGATACATAACAATGATACTAAATCTCCTTTAAGTCAAGTCATATGATCTGTCACTTTTGATATGTACTATTAATAAAATAATACTAATAATGTAGTGACATTTTATTAATGTCGGCTCTCCCTATGGAATTTAGACTGCACTTTTAGATCAAGGTATTGTAGACGTTGCTGAATTATTCTGTCATTATTGTACTATTTTGACTTATCTCGCTCTTTTTACTTTCTAATAAAGAGGGAAAATATTGTAACTGTGAACAATTTTGGCCTCAAGATAATGATGAATATTTATGTTTTATGTGCCCCATAGACCAAAAACAATTCGGCCTGACTTCAATTTTTTGTTTTGCATTTGTTTGAAGGAATAGTTTAATGTTGGGTGGTTTTGGAAAATTGACATAAAGATTTTGTTTAAACTGGCTATCTGGTAAGTATTTATATATTCATCATCAACTGTTTCCCGCCTGTAACCGGGATAGTTTAGTAAAATGCCTCCAACTTCCTCTGTTCTTCCACCATTCTTTATCTCCTTTAATTTCTTCCATTATTCTCCTCTCACTTGAACATTTTCTGCAATCTGCTCTTTCCTTCTCTTTTTGGTCTTCCTTGAGGTCTTGTTCCCACATATTTCATTTTCAACCTCTTCAAGTCTTTATATGACTAATTGTTCGAGAAAGCAAATATGATTGTTTCCTACCATTCATCTTCCTGAGAACCCAGGTGCGTCCACCTGGGACACCGTCACAGACCACTAGGTTGAGAACCCCTGCTCTAGCGATGCTCCAACTCTGGCAGAAGAGTTCTTTAGCGACTATTCCCACCCCAGGGCTTTTAAAAACGATCGTCTCTTTAAAACTAAGAGGCGTTAAAAATGAGTTGGAAAGTGTTATATAATTTTTATTGGTGATAAAAACAAATTGACTCTTCCTTTTAATCAGTGGCGGCTCGTAGCTAAAATTAATGGGGGTGCTGCTCCAGAAAATGTCTAGCCTTTGTTTTAAAATTGTGTAAAAGGAAAAAAACATGTATAAAAAGAAAATGTATTCATGAACTTGATAAAATCTCAACAAAAAAATACATTTTTACTTACTTTAAATTGTTACAGTTCAAGCTTGATCTATTCAATTAAATATGAAATCCATTCTTCTTGTTTTAATCTGCGCAAAAAGTTCAATAATTTTCTCCTTGATCTCTGGATGAGAAATTGAGGACATTTTTCTCCATTTAAAGTACTGCAAGCTCATTTAGTATTTCCGAATTCATAGTGCTCCTTAAAACAAATTTTATTCTTTTCAATGTTGAAAAGCAGCGGTCTTCCTCTGATGTAGTCACGGGAATTCTCAAGAGGATTTTTATCAGTTTCATAATTTCACTAAAAACATTATCTAGATTATTTTCCAAGATAAATTTCAGCAGCTCAATTAATATGCAATATACATGAATATCAGTCCTACAATAGAATACTTTAAGTACAGTTTCAAGCTTTTCTTTGTCAATCATGAAATAAGCTTCAGTGGTCAGTATTATCTCTTTGTGGGATGTTCATTCTTAAATAAAGTGAAGCAATTCTTGTTGAACAAGTTTGCAGCTTCTAAGTGTTTAGTGGAAGAATATCTGTACATTATATCAACATATATATATAGTTCCACACTTCCTTATTTTTTATTGCCTCTGATGTTTTGTAAAGTGTGTGTTTGATTTTGTTAACGTGTTTCATTACAAGTTTTTGTTCATTTTTAGGTCTTTTTTGACCATTTTAATTCAATTTTTAGAATTATAGGTCATAAAAATCCGTTCCCTGGTAATTAACAACTTAATCTAAGAAATAAAGGTAAAAATAATGTGTTAGAAACAGTACAATTGAATTAGCTCTGGAAATATGCATTAAACTCAGTAATAAACCTCATGTTGAAAACCATTCAATGTATAATCCACGTGTACCCATCAAACTGAAGAGCATTCTCTTCTTGTAATTATGATTTATTTGAATTGTCCTGGTTTTTGTACTAATTGATGAGTTGTGAACTAATGTGGTTTGATTGCCACGCGATTTGAAGCCTTTTTATAAGGTTTATAAAAAATTAGGTTTATTCATCTCACTCTTTATATCTTTATATCGTCGGGCCACGTTTTACTATATTATGTAATAAATACACATTTATAAAGTTGACATTCTTTTAATTCAAAATCTCTGTTTATTTCAAGAGAAAACAGATCATGTCGTTGACAAACTTCGTACGCGGCTGATTGTACGATCGTAGGGATCGCGGACTGGAGCTATAGTCCTACTACATCAAGGACTGGACTCCTAGTGAGGATCTATTGCCCCATCTTTCGCATATACCCATTGCTCATGGAAGCTTCCAGAAGCTTCTGTATAGAAAAATAAAATAAAATATAAAAATAAAACATATGGATGGAGGTAGAATGTTCGAGAACAGGAAGCTGACTCAAATTACCGTTTAGAAATGCATGTTGTTCTTTTTAGTAAAGGAAGTAAATTTATTTTCCTTATAAAATACCTTAAATTGTCCTTTTGACTCTACTGGTCCTACGTCATGCACTCTGACGTCATTGCCAGTGGCTCTTGTGCCCTCTTAGAAGAAGAAGTGCTTTAAGTGCCATGTAATAGATTATATAATTTAAATAAAATAAGATACGTTTATAAAATTAGGACGATATGATGGTCAATGCTCTCACATATTCCTTAGGGGCAGGTCAGTAATATTACAAAGCTTTGAAACCTCAATCTTTGTGTCAAACCCATTATAATATTTTATCCCCTGAGAGACCCTTCAAATTATTATAATACCATAGACCACTGATCTAGCAATAACCAAGTGAATCTAATCTTTTACAAGTGGCTGTAATTGTAACAAGATAATATCAACCTCATGGTTGTAATCGTAGCAAGATAATATCAACCTCATGGTTGTAATTGTAGCAAGATAATATCAACCACGTGGTTGTTATTGTAGCAAGATAATATCAACCTCATGGTTGTAATCATAGCAAGATAATATCAACCACGTGATTGCAGTCGTAGCAAGATAATATCACCCTCGTGGTTGTAATCGTAGCAAGATAATATCAACCACGTGGTTGTTATTGTAGCAAGATAATATCAACCTCATGGTTGTAATTGTAGCAAGATAATATCACCATCGTGGTTGTAATCGTAGCAAGATAATATCAACCACGTGGTTGTTATTGTAGCAAGATAATATCAACCTCATGGTTGTAATCATAGCAAGATAATATCAACCACGTGGCTGTTATTGTAGCAAGATAATATCAACCTCATGGTTGTAATCGTAGCAATATAATATCAACCTCATGTTTGTAATTGTAGAAAGATAATATCAACCACGTGGTTGTTATTGTAGCAAGATAATATCAACCTCATGGTTGTAATCATAGCAAGATAATATCAACCACGTGGTTGCAGTCGTAGCAAGATAATATCACCTTCGTGGTTGTAATCGTAACAAGATAATATCAACCACGTGGTTGTAGTCGTAGCAAGATAATATCAACCTCGTGGTTGTAATCGTAGCAAGATAATATCAACCTCATGGTTGTTTGTAGTCGTAGCAAGATAATATCAACCACATGGTTGCAGTCGTAGCAAGATAATATCACCCTCGTGGTTGTAATCGTAGCAAGATAATATCAACCACGTGGTTGTTTGTAGTCGTAGCAAGATAATATCAACCACGTGGTTGTTTGTAGTCGTAGCAAGATAATATCAACCTCAGTTGTAATCGTAGCTAGATAATATCAACCACGTGGTTGCAGTCGTAGCAAGATAATATCACCTCGTGGTTGTAATCGTAGCAAGATAATATCAACCACGTGGTTTTGTAGTCGTAGCAAGATAATATCAACCACGTGGTTGTAGTCGTAGCAAGATAATATCAACCACGTGGTTGTAATCGTAGCAAGATTTATGTATGTATGTCATAGAATAAATCTATAGAAAATATTAATGATTATTTAAATGGTTGCATTCACAATATTAGTATTATTATTATTATTATTAGCACCGCGTCTTACTACCCATTCGGGTTATACGCACTTACGCTAATGTGTAATGGTAGGGTGATTGTGAGATGAAATGGAGGACCTACAGTTTAACGTGGAATCCGAACCACGGTGGAGGCCTGGCATTCCCCACATTCACAAGCAATATTAGTAACATGCTTTATTGGCTTTTTTATGTCACAAAATATAAAAAATAAATAACTTAAGAAATTTTGTTTTTTGTACCGCGTGTTATTACCATTCAGGGTTGTACGCACTTTAATCACGAACATGGGTTAGGTATGAGTAGGATTTTTACAAGAAAATGTTCCCACATTCCGTGTGGGGAGAGTGTGAAACCATTTAGGGAAAACCCCTCCCAGTATACTCGACTTGGAGCCGAACCCCGACCTCATCATTTGTAGCCCGGACTAGAATAGCCTGACAATTACAATGAGTTCCCACCGATGCGGGTATTATAGAGAATAACTTATCAAATGATCATTTTTATTTCACGAAATGGACGATAGACTTTACGTGCCCCTTCTTTATTTGCTCTCTACTCGCGGTGACTGCGGAGGAAAGTTAATCAATGTCAGGAAAAGTTGAGGATGAACATTTCTCAATGGTATTGGGGGCGATATTAGATCATCGATCCAGTCATAAAGTGAGCTCTAGGTACACAAAAGTCGTGATAAGTGTACCTTCCCCTGATCCCCTCTTCTAGTTATACCAATGACGTCACAAAGAGGAAATTGCTGTTCTTACTTTCCTCCTCCCGCTGACGCAGTAGCCCAAGTTTGATTACTTTTACCGTCTGTTCAACGCAATCGCCCTCCGAATAGACCCCCTGTTTTCATAGAATAGGGGGGTTAAACTGGGGGGCGGGGGGATTGGATAACATTGGCAAGCTTCTAAACATAATTACCATTTTTTAAATCAGTTATCTACGTTTAACACGACCATTATTAATTGATTTTTCTACGGTCTAAATAAGAGTGAAAATATTAAGGGAAATACACCAACATTCATATGAGGATATGTTTGGGAAAACATTCCCTCTCCTTCCAACCAGGGCTCCAACTCTGACCTCGCGATCAATGGGGACCAAGTACAGTGCAAGACCAATGGATCACAGGTGCGGACTATAGTAGTCCGAATATTAGTTCTCTTTAATATTTACACTCTCCTACCAGTAATAAATTCCATAAACAATTCCCTTCATTGGGTGTGTGGATTAATGTTAAGCTCATCCAATCTTGGAGACCTGTGATGAAAGGTTGGTTCGAATCCCTACTGGTCGAGGGAAATTTTTCTTTAGTGGTTTCTCACTCTTCTTAACCGAAATGCATATACACTTTCTCTAAATTATACCATCATTCCTACCTTATTGGCGTGATGAAATGTTGTTAGCCCGGATTGATATTGAGACTCGGTGGGGAAAAAATTATATTAATTAGAACTAGGTATATAATCTAAGGGGACAAGTATGAAGGGTGCATTCTAAATATATTTTAAGGTTCATATCTACTATCCGTTTGGTTAATCCACATATTCAAATCCTTGATCTAAGGATGATAAAGTTTAAATGCAAAGGATATGTACCCGTATGGGAAAGAAGAGTGGAAACATATTTATGAAAATCCACCCTAATTATACCCTAGTGATATTTGAACCCCAATCTTCCAGTCTATTGCTAGAGTGACGCCTGAATCCATGCGACTACTGAGGTGAAGGGTGTTTACTGTTATTTATTTTGTATTTAACACCGCGTACTACCACCCGTTCGGGCTATACGCTTAAGTACTAATTATGCTAATGGGCTAGCAATTGGTAAGGTTGAATTCAGAGGAAGTGGACCTGCATTTGCGTGTAGGTAGAGTGGAAAACCATTTAGGAAAACCACCCCCCAGTTCACCCGACCGAGATTTGAACCTCGATCCCCCCGTCCTCGGCAGTCTAGCTAACATGAATATAGCGCTTTAGCTAATTACGCCACCGAGGAGGGTATGTTTATTATTAAATAAACCAATAGAAAAGCTCACAGTGACACAACCATCCCTAAGAACAAGTAGATAGGAAATAAAACCTTCCCCTCCAGTGTCATGGTCTGGCACTGTCCGAAAATATAAGGGCTCTAGCTTGTAATTCGTGTTCAGATATTGTCTGTGAGTTTATAAAATGAATGTATACAAATAATCTTAAGTTGAGGCTTTTGGTACAGAATAAAATCATGGTTCATTCTGCAACTAAACTTATTCAATATATAATCAGGTAACCAGTTCTTGAATTGGGCCGGAACGCACCGGAACGCCGTTCTTGTTTATACGAAAAACTATTACGAGCATTCCGGTTGATTCAACACAAGTTTAAAGCGTTCCATCTGTTTACTAGAACGCTACTTCTTAGTTCATTCTATCGATTACAACATAGATGACGATTCCTATAACAAGACAATGACCTCAACACAAATATTTTACAGATGTTAATCATTCAACTCCCCGTTTGTAGCCTCTATAGCGGGGATTATTTTTGGAAAAGGCATTTGCCTTTCATAGTGTAAACACCGTACCTATTTGAAGTTTTGAACTCAGTGCCACAAGTGAACCAGAAAAAGAGAGAAAAAAAAAATTTTTAAGTGAAAGTTTCTTTTAGTTAATTATGTTTCGCGTAAAATGTTATTTATCAACCCAAGCTCGCTACAATATTTCCTTGCCGCATAAGTTTTAGCTATACATATTTTCTTCAAATTGCATTGAATGAAATGAAAAAACGACAAATTGTGTCCATTTGTCGGCGGCTAAATCATTAGAAATTCTAAGCGTATTTAATAAAAACTGAGTCTTCTCAGTAGAATCAAAATTTATATGCAAATTCAAGTCTCAATATAGACCTATGTGATGTCTGAAATAGGCAAATACATATAAAATTCCACTACGCAGCCAATACTGCCAATATTTGTTTTAAAAAAACACTGTCCTGGTGTGGTCCGAAATAATTCTTGGATAAATTAAAATTACCACGACAGGATAGTAAGCCGGTGGCCGAAACTAACCCATACTCGAGCTATCATGAGGAGAGATAAGGTTAGGATTGAAGTTATCTGGGAGAGAGTAGGAGTACAGGGAGTGCGTGGGATGGTAGAGGAAGCTAGGCTGAGATGGCATGGACATGTCATGAGGACGGAAAGAGAGAGGATGCTGAAGAAAATGTTAGAAATGAAGTATGTGAGGAAAAGACAGCAAGAGAGGCCAAGAAGGAGATGGAAGGCGCAGATAACAGAAAGTGTCCAAGTGAGAGGAGAAGAATGGAAGAAGTTAAAGATGGAAGCATAGAAGGCATTTTACTAAACTGACCCGGTCACAGGATGGAGACAGTTCACGATGATGAATAGAATATCTGGTTGTTTCTGCCAATTTAATGAACAGTGTTTGTTACAGAATATCTTACATTGGAACAAAATTTTCCATTTGGATTAAATAATAATAATACTATTAATAATAATAATAATTATTATTATTATTATGAGAATTATCATAATTTTTCATAACACCGTAAAACAAAGAATTTTTCACCAATTATCTGATGCCATGTTTTGCGTCTTCTGAAGCAACATTTTGTAGGATGAAACTCCTTTTCACATCACAAGAAGTTCATATTTCTCTCATTGTAATTCAATTAATTTCAGTCTAGTATTTTCCCCACAAATTATAGGTATCATTCACATGTTTAGATGTTTCAAGTGCCTTATTTTGTTAAAAAATTAAAACTATGTTAAACAACAATGCTAACAACAATGCAACTTTATATTTTAATGTCAACAATATGATTGTAATTATTTATTACAACACTGAAAATAATTAGTTTTGATTTTGATTATAAATGATTTTAACTAAGAATAAATATTAGATGTTTTTAGATTGGTGCCTACCTACATAGTTAAATATTGAATATCGATCTACTTTGGCAGTGTATTTTTTGTTTCGATATAAATCGATACTGATTCATTGTAATTATCAATTATTAAGATTAGTATTGTAAAATGCAATGTAATATTCATTTTCCTGAAATTCAATAATTAAACAGGCATGGCTTATCATGCAACTTATTGAAGTATGTATAGACAATGCAATAGGCTCTGCCAATGTAAAAGTTTCATGCTGTAAAATAAATTAAAACAAATTATTGGTTGTTAGTTATTACCATTCCGTTTGTTAAAATTTCTTAATTCGAGCACTGCTGGTAGCTCTAAATATAGGCCTATATCCATATAAATAACGGCTGTCCTAACGCCATATATTATTTTATTCGCCAAATATTTTCACATACAAACACTGGTTTTCATTGTAAAGTTTGTTTTAAAAAGTTTTATTTTCAAATGTAGCATTTTAATTACTATTCTATCGTGTTGTCATTTTCATCTGATACTGTAAATACAATTTGTCAGGATTTTAACGAGTTGAATTTCTCCAGCTTTTTACTTTGTTCAAGCAGTAAAATGAGAAACATAAAAAAGAATAGTCGTCAACAAAGATGTCTGCTGCGAGAACAATCTGGTCGATTTATCATTTTGTCAAAACTTTACTAAAGAAAATCTTGGAAAATGTTACCAGCTTTACTATAGTGCGCAGTTTGCTCTTGGCGTGGCCGAGAAAATATGACGGAATATTTTTCTTCTTCTTCTTTTTTTAAAGAAAAGTTTGTATTATTACTCTTCAATGCCATAAATTGCTACAAACGATTTAAATTGTTATGATTAAGAAAATAAAATAAAGAGAAGGAATGATAAGAAAATGCACTAGCTTTCATTAATAGAAAAGTTGAGAAATTTAGGCTTAACCGTTCTCACTATTAGTGATAATATGCTCTGAAATCATTTGTATCTGGTTAGAATTCGAACCTCGGCCTCCTTTTACCAGCAATCCAGTCTACTGCTATGCTGACACATTAGACCATGTGACCGTTGGTGCGCGCGTTTTTTCATTTTATTTATCCAACCTATCAGCCCCTGAGACGAGGAGCTAATCAAAACTGTGGTTGGTAGTTGAAAGGTACTATCGCGCTATTTTTTTACATTTCATATTTTATCATATTTTATATTATATTAGATTATTATATTTTATGTTTCTAAATCTTCGCACTTTTCCCAATTTGGTTTTTCACTCTCATTTTATTATCCCCTGTCCATGTAATGCGTATTAATTCCCCTTATTAATCCTCAACCCTTAAATTAAGACATTAACTTATGGTTCTAACAATAATAATTAAATAAATCATGCAAATATTTCCTCTACAGGCTACCAATACAGAAGATGATGCTATCAGTTTTCGAATTATTGTATGTGAACTCAAAATTAGTTTAATTTCCCCAGACATGTATTTTTATATCTACATTATACATAATCGAATATCACAAGATTTCATTTGAGTAAGATTTGTCTAATATTGTGATGTAACACAAATTATTTCAATCAATGTGAATAATAAATGTAGTTATACTTTAATTTAAAATAAGATTTAATTGCACACGCAAATGATCGATTGTCTAAATGAATATTTTGTTTTAAGATCAATTTAAAATTTTAACCTGGAATAGAATTTTTGTTAAAGGTTTATTTAGAGTGATACTGAAAATTCCTTAACTTCATTTTGGTTCGATGCCTAGATTTTAACTATTGTTCCCGGCTTTGGAAAACCACCCTCAGTACACCAGCTGGGATTCTAAACACAGACTGTTAGTATAAAAACCAAGTTAAATGACATTAAAACCACGCTCCCACCTGCGCTGGTTGTGAATGATAAAATGGAAGCTATAAGTCTATGGAAAATTGATTGAGTTGATGAAGCTGGATTCTGCTTTTATGATCATTGACAGAAATACTACAATGACTCCCAAGTCACTTGGAAAACTACTGCAGAAAGCGTATCAAAATATGGAAACTTAAGGTGGGATGAAGTATTTTGTAATTTTCATAACAAAACGTATTGTTGGTAAAAATAAATACTATGTTGCTCCAGTAAACATTTAGTTTGATTTTCTACACATAGTAATCTCAACAGTTCTTGAATATTTGTCTGGGAATTGCGGAATTTGACCATGACTTTTTATTTTTATTTCCAAAGTTTACCATCAAATGACAGAATGCTTATGAAAATATTCAAAAACTGTTTAAATGATTATATGTATAAAATTAAACTAAATGTGACTGATTAAGCAATATTTTATTTATTTTGGCCAAAAACCTTTTCGTCATAAAAACTGCAAAAATACTGACGTTAGCTCACACACCCTTTCATCCCACCATAAACTTGCTTTTAAAGTTAACATAACCACATACACACACACACACACACTTGTTGTATTAAGAGTGTCCCAAACTAGTTTAGAATTATGTTAGCATTTAGTTTTTTCACGAAATCATTTATATTTTCTTGATTAACAAGGAGTGGATACTCTAAGCAATTCCCTCGTGCGATGTGTTTTCTTACGGCATTCACTGGACTCTCTATCTTCTTTATTGGCACATGCTCCTGTAACAATTTAAAAAATAAAAATTAAGGAACAGTTTCATAATCAGACTTGATAGGCTTAAAGTGCGGCTTGAAACCAAATACAAGACGACATTTTCCTAGACCCGAATGGAATGGGCCAGACTCGGATATGGAACTGGTCCATTCCATTTTGGTCTAGGTGGGTTTCGTCTTGTGTTTGGTATCGAGCTGCACATGAGGTGAACTACGTCTGACTATGAATCTGGCCACTAGATATACAGGCCTCAACGCAGGGACGTAGCCAGGAGTGGGGGTCCTGGGGGTCTAAACCCCCTCCCCACCCCCCAAATAACTGGCTCACAGGCATTAGAAGACAGTAGAAGTTAATTTTATCTTATGCAAGGGCGATACTTATCAAGACCGAAACACAACTGCACAAGTAAATTGAATCAATTATAGAGAAGTCTGGCTGGTGCCTTTCTAGAGCGGTGATCTTACTCCAATAATTTCATCTCAAATATTGAAAGTGGTAACTGTTTGAGTATGTCTGTAGACTCCTGGAAGTTGATTAAATATAATTATTTTTAAGTGGCACAATTTAGTGCGAATTTTAGCTACAAGTGAAAAAGTAATTTTCAAGTGGCTCCATAGAGCGCAATATTTAGTTCCACAATGCACACGGTATTAACTGGCTCTAAAAATACTTGGTAGCATTAGCCAACTACCGAGTCGAGGGAGGCTGCGTTATCTGATAGCTCGAGATCTTAATAAAATCACACATTTGTAGCCACGATTTCCGCACGTCCATCATAGACTCTGCCTTAAAATATGAGTGAAGAATTAACCTGGGCGTGGGACGTTTCCTGGATAGCTCAGTGGTTAGAGTATTGGCGTACTAAGCTAAAGGTCCCTGGTTCGATTCTTATGTCCAGGTGTAATTTTTCAATTTTCAGAATATGATATGGATGGAGTAATCCTCCCTAAAACGTATAAATAATAGCTTTGGTTATGTGATTCTTAATGAAAGAAAAATAAAGATACTGGTAACGTATTAGTAGTACCGGAACTTTGCTAGCTAGTCTACATGGAGGTGGCATCATTCATCACGTGGGTGGGCCTGCCACGTCATACGCATGATCTTGCTCTCTTTTAATGTCACTGGAAGATTTACGTCAATCCAGACAGTATTTTGGACATCATGGCAAGAAAACAGGCTCTGTGATTGTTGTTATCAACTGTATTAAAAAATAATAAATACGTTTGTTACTATTTCACTTATTTTAATAAACTACATACTGATATTTGTATATACGTCCTTACTACATATATGTGATTCAGTACGTTTGACTTGTGAAAATGTTGTCTTTTAAAGTAGACTTAAATTGCTACTTAGGACTGTTATTATTTCATCTTGATCTTTTACTTATATTTTTGTGTGTTTTAGAAATAATTATAATTTTAGCAGTTTTCTACTATAATTTATCTGCTTGTAAATATTCTATAACCTATAGTCTATCAATACTATGGTATGCTTATATGATTTAAGAGATCCGTGATGTAACACAATTTCGATGTGTGCTTGCACTGGTTACAATAGGTGGGGTGGAGGGAGGTTTGTACAGCAGGGATGGTTGGGGTGGGTGGTGCAAGTTACGATCAGACTGATAGATGGTAGAAGGAGGAACTTTCCTTTAGACCCTGCCCCCCAAAATAAAATCCTGGCTACGTCACTGCTCAAAGAATTCCCCAACACTCCCGCTGCCACGTTATTCGACGCGACCGACCTGTGCATATCTGAGCGCTTGCTATAACATCTCAGCTACGCAAAATCTTGAGTCGGAATAAAAACATTAAAACTCTTAACGTTATACTAGCTCTATTCAAATCATGCTTGAATTCCTATTCGGGACATGTTTATTATTAAAAGACACAAGTTATTCTGATTGTGGCATTGCTAAAGTTAACCAACTACCGAGTTTTGAAAATTTACATTTAGAAGTATAAAAAATTCTTATTTCTGAAAACTATTTGTTGGGGTTTGTGTAAATAGGTAGATATATTTGCAATATAATTTTGAGACAGTATGTATGCCATAGTACTTACTTTTAAGTGGAAATTTACATTCAGAAGTTCTTTTAGGACAAGAAAATTGTTACTTTAATGTTATTGACTGAGATTACCTCAAATAACCTAACGACTTTGTCATCGAGATTTAGCAGTAGTGTTATAGCCCTATCAGTACAGCTTCTTTATCTCAGTTTTAGCATATATTATCATTTTTTAATATTTTTATGGTGATTTTTATTAGGGGGTGTTATACAAGGGGGTGGGCAGGTTTTGGAGTCATTGGGGTGGTCTTTAGGGGTTTTATTCATGTCCTAACTTGTTCATTCCTGTCCAGTGTACCCTATTGGATTTTTACCCATTTGATTTTTGATGTGTGTACCAATTGATTGTATCATTGGTTTTTAGCTGTGTCCCAGGGGGAAGATTTTGTGTGGGTGATTTTATTTATTGGTGGGGAGCATGGGTTTCCTGGCGTCGGGTATTCCTCATGCAACGTCCCATAAAATGTCGCCAATTATAACCATGAGGGCACAAGCGTGCAGGAGCATCCTCTCTTGACGGCTGTCTGACAGAGAAAAAAGTGAGCTACTGGCACGGTCTCCCTGTCGCAAGCCTTGGAATCTATTTTGGTGTCATAACCCTCTGCCCTGGCAATGCGTTTTCCCTGATGACTCATAACTGGCACCAGTTTGGCGGCTCGTCAAAACAAGTCGAGACAGGAATATATCACGACCTTAAATGATGTCGCAACACCTCCCCCTCCCCATTTATGTGGTAATGGGTTTTCCCGGAGACGTCATCTGCGCCCTGGTGCAAGTCGAGACAGGAATAGATCATGACCTTGAATGATGTCACAATCCTTCCCCTTCCTCATCTATGTGGTAATGGGTTTTCCTGGTGACGTCATCGCTACCCTGGCACCAGTTTTTCGGCTCAACAAAACAAGTCGAGACAGGAATAGATCACGACCTTAAATGATGTCGCAACACCTCCCCCTCCCCATCTATGTGGTAATGGGTTTTCCCGGAGACGTCATCACCGCCCTGGTGCAAGTCGAGACAGGAATAGATCATGACCTTGAATGATGTAGCATTTTGCCCCGACAATGGAATTTCCTTCATGACATATACTGGGCACCAGTTTGGCAGCTTGACAAATGAATACAAGAATAGCGGGAGCATTAACACAGCTCTTATTAAACACAAACAGGGACCTCTTTATCTATATGGAAGCATCACTAGGACTTATAATCTCAGTTATGGGTTGCTATTCACCACAAAATTCTACTAACATTTGTTTGGTATCTTCCTTTGACATGTGTGTATATAGATATCTGCCATGCCAACATGGACCACTATTGGCGAAGATAAGGTGGTAGGGAGGAATAAGGTATAATTTTTCCAGCATTTACATGGAGTGTAGGAGAGGTAAATCATTTGGTGAGAACTAATCTAACATATTAATTTTTGTTTATCAAGGGTAACTGTTGTGATGGTAGAATACAGGCTAAGTCGTAAATCCCAGGATATTCAAATACTTGGAGGGAATGGCAATATACACATCACACGTTAGTTTGATTGTTGGAAGAGTATCAAAATTAATTCACTAATAAACTGTTATCTTTGCTAACTATGAGGTAATAGAAATAACAAACAAAGAAGTTTTACTTTTAAATATCATTTAATATGGTCCCAACTATAATTTGTTGACAGCCTTATAACTTTACATAAATTAATATGTAATATCAAATACAATTACTATGGGGACCTTGAATCTAAATTTTTAAAACAATCAATGATATATACTTGTGTAGTTAGAGAGTGTAACAAGATTAATTTAATAAAGAAGATGTCATGAACATGTCAAACAAAAACAAGTTTTATTTTCAGAAATATTCTATGGTTTGCAGCCAAAATTAGAGGAAGTGTACCCACATTTGAATGAAGAGAGAGAGTGGAAAGCCTCTTATTAAAACCTCATTAAATACGCCCGACGTGGATGAAGGAATCTAGAATACATTCTTTAAATTAAATACTATGGCATGGATTTGTTTAGCTTACCCTGAATATTTATTGAAACATACAATGTTCGTTTACAATACTCACAGAGCCTCCCATCGTTCTACATATATAAGATTATCCCAAGAAGGAAGTAAGGCTGAATAAATTAGATTTCACAAGGGAATGTATCTCAATTTTCCAAAGTTGTAAGTGGGAAAGATTTATGTAAATCTACTTGTGATGGGATCAAACCCCGACCTCCCTATAACTATTATCAAAACCGGTTTCTAAAGTGGAAACTCAAACGTATTAATTATATGGTGATCTGGCACACATATAATTTTTTGAACACATGAACTAGACAAATTTATTAATATTATTATTATTATTTAACACCACGTCTTACTACCCGTTCAGGTTATACGCTTAAGCACTAATTACGCTAATGGATTAGGAATTGGGAGGGTTGAATTTAGATTAGGTGAGCCCACTGGAAAAACTTTTAGGAAAAACCACCCCTAGTTCACCCTACCGAGATTCGAACCTCGATCTCCCCGTCCTCGGTGGTCTAGCTCAACATGAATCGAACGCATTAGCTAACTACACCACCGAGGCGGGCTAACTTGACAATTAGCTGGTGTAGCCACAAGGGTTTGACCCTCAGGGAAGTCCGTCTACCATGCCCCTGGTGGAACCTGTGACATAGAATGCAATTAACGCAGGGAGGAAAAATACCCTCATTAGCGTGGAGGGAGAGAGGAAACCCCTTAATTACCCCCGTGTTAGGGAGACTATCTGTAGAATGTCGGCTTTAGGTGGATTTTCAATAAAATTAGATTACTAATTTGTAACTAATATGGTATTATTGTAACAAACGTACGTTATAGTATCGAAGTTGAGCATGAAACAAGCGCGTTAGAACACGCGGCCACCGAAGCGGGTACGCAGTGTTCAGCAAACGGTGTTCCTGTAAGTTATTTAACAAACTTTTTCTAGTAAACAAAAACTATTTGTTTATAAACGTATTATTAATTTGGTTTACAATACTCTTAATAATTGGTTTATAAAGCACCAGGATTTATTAAAATCTTTATATTACATTAGTTCACAGTAGTTTAAAATAGTTTTATCCTTATTAGAATTAAAAATTCATAAAAAATTACGCATGGAGTCCCAGGTCAAACATATATAGACCATAAAGAGGAGTGAATTTCAAGGGTGGGGGAAAGGTGCCACCATTCATCCGGAAAGAGGTTAAAATATATTAGTCCTTTAGATGCCCAAGAACAATCGGCAGTGAATCTTCTTACGGAAACAAATGTCCTAGGTTCGATTGTCAGCAGTTGAAACCAGAGAGTTTATCACGTTAAAATTTTATTTTTTTCGCCACGCAAAGTGGTGAACCAGTGATCTTTGGGATGGTTTCTAGACCGTGCATTTCTTATAATCAGTGCTGCTAGGTAGTCTCACTACAGATTACTCTAGAATAATTAATCGCGAGCAACAGGTCTAAAACATCACTCTAGCAATATACTAAACTACAGGGGTTAAAATCCTGGTCTGGCACCTTCTTTGGTCAGTTAGGGTCTCCAGCTTAAATAATTATATTTGACTTAGGTCTGGTAAAAACATAATTACTTTTATTTTGAAACAATGAAAATTACTCCAGGGGCGTAAGTACAAGAAAGGAATGCCAGATATGCGTGGAGAGAGACTAAGAAACATCTTACTGGAATTAGAAACATAATCTCCCGGTACAACACTATGACGCGAAGCTAATATCAGGTTTCTAATCCCGGTCGTGTGTACTTACTGTCATAAACAAACTAGGGGTTGTGCATTGTGGGCCTGGTGCTTTATACCTTGTGAAGGTGTGGATTTACATTCTACCTCAATGAAAATGCTGTATACTTCATTTATATCACCTACAAATTTTTGTAACTTTTAAAAGTGTTCGTTAGGGGGGGGGGGGGTTCAGATCTGTTAATTACTATTCACTTATATTCTCGCAATATATTAGACAGCCAGTGACCTGGTGATAGTACGGTTCAAGGCGTGTAAAAAGCGGTCCTCATAATCGTATTTTATATTACTTGTGATTTTATGTAAAAATTATTTATTTATTATGTCAACAAAATACAGTTGCCAGCATTAGATGACATTTTAAATAATTGTATTTCTTGTTTAAATGTGTTTTATTTCTGCTTAGCATTTCTAATATAGATTTAAGGTCTTCATAATTGTATTTTATATTACTTAAGAATTTAAGTAAAAGTTATTTATTTTGTTAACAAAAATAGTTGCGAATATTAAATGATATTTAAATCTCAATTGCATTCTCACATTCGCCGAGTGCTGTTATACTCTCAGGAATCCGTCAGTTGAGGGACATGCTTGTAGAGTTTTCCCGCACCAAATGCTGGTACACATTCTACCTGGTCTAACTATATCAAACGGAAAATCTGGTCTACCAGCCTTAACAAACAAAACAATTTTTGATTTAATCTTATTTTTTACTCTCGAAAATGCGGGGGTGCACTCAACCACGCGAAGGAAGCATTTGATTGGATGACCGTTCTAACAGAAATTAGTAGTGCTAGCTAGCCCTGTGAAAGATATCAAGGTTAAAATCTGTGTGGGAACGCCGTCTAAATGTCAGGCTCATTTAATTCTGGCAGGGAGGATGGAATCAAATCCCTGCTGGGCACGTTGTTGGTAGTTCTCCCTTTAGGTAAAATGCTGGAACATTTTCTTAACCATCCCTACCACATTATCTTAAATTATATATATATATATATATATATATATATATATATATATATGTTTAGCCAGAAAGAGTGCGTGTTACTCGTCTAGTTATGGCGGGGAGGGTAGGGTTCGAATCCCTGTTGAGGTGTGATCCATGTTGGTATGGCAGATACCTACATCCATACATGTCAAAGGTAGATAAAAAACAAAACAAATATTAATAGAAATTTGTGGGGATAGTGACCCTTAACTGAGGATTATAAATCCCTGTGATGCTTCCATATGGAGAGAGAGTACCCTTTTTGTGTATAATAAGAGCTGAGTTAATGATCCCACTATTCTTGTCCTGATTTGTCGAACTGCCAAACTGGTACCAAGTATATGTCATTAGGGAAAACCCATTGCCGGGGAGGATTTCGACATCATTCAGGATCATGATCTATTCCTGTCTCGACTTGTCTTGACGAGCCGTCAAACTGGTGCCAGGGTAGTGATGACGTCACCAGGAAACCCCATTACCACATAGATGGGAAGGGGAAGGATTGTGACATCATTCAAGGTCACGATCTATTCCTGTCTTCACTTGCGCCCCAAACTCGCGCCAGGACTGCGATGACATCACCGGGAAACCCCATTACCACATAGATGGGAAGGGGGAGGATTGTGACATCATTCAAGGTCACGATCTATTCCTGTCTTCACTTGCGCCCCAAACTGGTGCCAGGACTGCGATGACGTCACCGGGAAACCCCATTAACATATAGATGGGGAGGGGAAGGTTTGCGACATCATTCAAGGTCGTGATATATTCCTGTCTCGACTTGTCTTGTCGAGCTGCCAAACTGGTGTCAGGTATGAGTCATAAGGGAAAACCCATTGCGACAGCAAAATAGATAAGGAGACCGTGCCAGTAGCTCCCACTCTCTGTCAGACAGCCGTCGAGAGAGGATGCTCCTGCACGCTCCCGCCCTTACGGATAGAATTGACGGGACGTCGCGAGAGGCGTGCCCGATGCCAGGAACTCCACGCTCTCCACCAATAAATAAAAAACTCCCACACAAAATCCTTTCCCCTGGGACACACATAAAAAAAAATGATACAATCAAATGGTACAAACATTAAAATATCAAATGGGGCACACTGAACAGGAATGAACAAGTTTGGACCTGAATAAAAACCCTACAAACCACCCTAATAACCCCCACACCTGCGTAACCCCCTTAAATATCACCCTTGAATTACAAATCAGGATAAGAAACTATTAAAATGTGTATAAATATGCTAAAAAACTGAGATAAAGAAGCCAAACTGGTAGGTTCATCACACTACTTTAGCTATTGGATTTAAATATTTCAATGTAGTAATTGATGAGGCAAATGAGGCAGTACTTTTAACCTGCAAATCCCAAATAAATATTTTGATTAAACTCGAAATTGGTGATTTAGAAAATATAAATGTTGAGTCCTGTAAAATTTGAGGAATAATCTATGAGGTTTTATTGAAAAATATGGTTTATTCTTAGTAAACTCTTGCTAGACAACTACAAAAAAAGATTAAGGAGTAGATGTTAAAAGCCAAACACAAGTAATTAGGTACAAAAGAGAAGGCACGAAAAAAAAGGTTGAAAAACTTAATTTCTATATTTACTGTTAGAATCTGCAAGTGTGGCCAGAACACGGGAACGCCGTATACTCCCACGCAGTTGGTGGTGGCTGGCCGGGCGCGTAATGTGACGTCACAAAACAAGCCTTTAAGCTTATATATCTAGTGTGGCCTTGATCCGGTCCTAAGTCCTAAGTCTCTGTAGTTCAACGCGCTAAATATATACGACTGCCAAAAGGTTCATTCTTCGACCTTTGAGGGTATATTCATATTCTAATAAGGTCTAGATTCATAATCAGACTCAGTACGTCTCAAGTGTGGCTTTATACCAAACACAAGACGACACCTACAAAGACCAGAATGGAATGGACCAGTTTCATATGTGACCCTGACCCATTCCATTCGATTCTAGTTAGGCCTAGGGTGTCGCCTTATATTTGGTTTCGAACCGCACTAAGTTTGACTATGAATTTGTCTCTAAGAGATCCAAGCAAATGATAAATTCGTATTATTGTATTTTATTATGTCGGTGGGGTCCGGTTTGAGGTTGGTTGAACCAATTATAATGAAATCGAACGTGTTTTTTTTAATACAGACATTCTAGTCAAAAATGCTCTTTTTGATATGACTAGTTAAAATACAGACCTAGCATTTTTTTAAACAAATTTACAATTTATTTTTTAAACAAAACTTTAAAAAATACTCGGTATTACACACTTATCTTTGTTACACAATGTTAGTTTTAGTTCAAAAATATGTTACATTGTATTTTGAGGAGGAAGGAATTTTGCCTTATGTATTTCGAGCTATTTTAATTTTTTGAAATTTACTTAACTTCTTCTTCGCTCCTAAAATTTTTCTAAATGACTGTACCTGTTTAATATGTGGTATGCAAGAAATGGTAGCGTTGCGACATTTTTTTTATAAGGGTGGTGGATGAAGTGGTACAATAATCGATGTACTGATGCGAAGCAGACTAATAGTTCCCTATGAACTATTTTCTTTGTCCATCGAGGTTTTTATTTCTGGATGTCATTATTGAGGTATCGCTGTACGAAGCTGCTCTGAAGGTTCGGTGCAATTTGAGAATTGATATATTACTTTTTTCTGCACGTGAAGCAAATCTAAGCTGTAGTAGGGATGTTTCTGAGTATGAGCGTTTAATCAAAGATGACTTTCGACGATATACTCTACCATTACTCCTGTTTGTTTGTAGGCTTTCGACTGACTTTGTAACAAGTAATATTTTGGAGCAAGGAATACACGTTTTTGAAATCATACTGGCTATAAATAGTTGACTTGAACTTTTTTTTTGTATGTTTTTGACTTTGGGGTAAGAGTGTGGACATCCCTGTGTTTCTTTAGTTAATTTTGTGACCAATCTGGTCTTGGAAGTAATTGTTGAACCAATCAGTTTTCTCACACTCACGATGAAGTTGTCTACTGCGTTATTATTGTTGTCTTTGTTGAAACTTATTTGTTTATTAAATTTATATTTATTGTTTGTGTCGCAATCATTAAATGGATGGTGGTGATACTCAGCATCTTGAGATACATCATTCTGACCACGGCAGGAGCATTTTTCTGTGGAAGTACTGCTAACTATCAGAACATTTGCGGGAGTTTCCCTCTCCAATCCATCTTCAATGTGTAAATCAGAAAATTCCCCCTTGCCTATGAATAAACCAGTGCAACTGCCCAAATCACTATAATCACTAGATAACCCTGAAGTTGCTGTGCTTTTTAACAATTTTTTTTCAGTGATAATAGAGGGAGATAATGTTGTGACAATTTCTTTAAGAACTGTTTTGTCTATGCAGGTATTATCAGATACGTTCTTGTTTACTCGCTCATTGAAAAAATCATGAGTCTTTAGATTTAAATTACATTCATGATTTAGTTTTGATATAATCTCATATTGATGGGAATTGTCAGATTTTATTTCTATATTACCAGTACTCTTAAATTCATCAGTGTGACAGGGAATAGGTTTATGGATTTTCAACTCATTGCTACCAGCGTCGATATCTCCTAAATTGATACCAATATTTTGATCACCACTCATTTCATTCTGTTTTTGAGTCAACTCTGTTTGATGTGTTTTGTCTTTCAACATATACTTTTGTCTTAAGGAACTCTCTTCAAGCGGCATCCTTTGTGTAGGGCTAGATTTGATGCCAAGAAAGTGTAACGACGATCTTACATTATAATCTATCACAAATTTTGCGTTTAGATCATGTTCTAGGTTATTTTGAAAATTAGCTACTTTTGAAAATTGTGTATCATGATTGTGGGTTGAAAACGATTTGTCTAGTGAAGCGTGAGAACAGTTTCTACCGTAATGTTGAAACTGGTTGATGTTGGTTGCACTGTTTTCTGACTTGTACCGTGACTGACGCTTATTAAATAGAAAATATCTATTTAAAAGGCTATCATTTAGAGTTGTGAAGGAGTTTTCTCCAATACTAAACTTGGTGGAGTCAGTTAACGTTTCACTTAGGTTGTGCTCTTCAAGTAACTTTTCGTAAGACTGCAGTAATTTATAAGCACGTTGCGTCTGTTCATTAAGACCTACTGAACAGGTTTGTATCTTCTCATCAGGTACACAACTTTGAGTTAGGTCCGGATACGTTAGCACAGGCCTTTCAATACATGAATAAGGATATTTACAAACCCCAGCTTTGGCATGTGACATGAGTGAGTTTGTCTTGAATATTTTGTTTTTATCTAAAACATTTGAATCTACACTAGCCACTTTCAATTTATTTAATTTTTCTCTAATCTTGATACTCAACTTGACACTTGAGTCAATATGTTTGTCATTTAAATGGGTGTTTCTGTCTTTGTTTTCTAAGTGTTTTTTGATAGTTTTTCCAGACATTTTCATGGTCAAATTTTTTAATGATTCTGACAAATTTTCAGACGACTCAGAAGAATTCGATAGTTTCAATGTCATAGTTGAGTGTTCCCTTTTATTCGTGTAATCCAGAGTGGTAGCGATACCACTCTTTGTTGGTGTGGTAGTACATTCTTGTGGCTTAGGCAAATTCTCTGCGGGAATGAAATGACTTGTGTTTTTTGATTTTGTTTTGGGTGAATTATCAGCTCTGAATTTATTTATTTTAATAAAGTGAACCTCTTCCTGAAAGTTGTTACGCATTTTTTTATGGATTCGTCCAGATTTTTTTGCCGAAATTTCTTTATTTGACTGTGATCTCCCAGAATACGTTTGAATTAATTTACTTTGGCAATCTCTTGAGACCGATTCCGAGCTGATTTTATTGTGAGAGCTTAAACAGAATTTACACTCCTCATATCGGTGATAAGTTGGTGTGATGGCATCGAAGTTTATGGCACAATTATCCCTAATGTAATTTTTACAGGACATACACTCAATATCTTCAAGGAAGTTCCCACTTTCTACAGAAAATGTTAAAGACTTCTCCTGATTGCTGTGACCACATTTATACGAGCTACATTGGCTACGTTTAAACCCCATATGTGATTTATGTTTAATGCAATTTCCTCGATGATACAACACATCGCCCAGATAAGCTTTCCTAGGAGAGCACTTCATCGTAGAATATTGTGTGCTGCATTTATGATATTCTCTCTCCGTGCACCGGCAAGATGAATACCCGCATTTTATAAATGGTGAGTCAGAAGACTGGATATAATTATATTTCGGTTGAGAACACCAACAAAGCTTCTTCTGGAAGCAGTCACAATTCCTTTTCCCATTTTCAGATATGTCGATAAAACTAATGGATGGTTCGGACATTTGAGAAAGTAGGGAAGTTTTATTGTTGTTTTTTATATTTAAAGAATTAAACAACTCATTTTTAAATTTTAACTTGGCGTTTCGTAATTTATTCGGTACAAAACAAGTGCCATTATTTAAGCTCGGAATTAATACAACCGACATTGTGGTATCAGTGAAACAAATATTCCTTGGTCACGCATGGAGTATTATTAATACACTAAACACTTCACAATAATAAATCATAGATTTTATACACCAAATTGATGCTGTAAAATAATACATTCCATATTATGTTATATTCACATATTTCTGTCACTCATGTTTATACGCCACAACTATACATTATGCAATTGCCAAAAAATATAATGGTATTTTTAAAATAAAACATTACAATTGGTAGCTTACTCTAGCTATATTTTTTTAAATTATTTTTATGGTTTGAGCACTGTTTGTAAGAGACCATATTGTTATTTATTTGCAAACTTATTATATTTTAAACTAATGTGTTTGTTGTTTCCTTGTAAGGTGAATAAATTTGTTTCATTAATAAGCTTTCGGGAACGTCTTACCTTATGAATTTATTGTAAGTTTTGTTCATAAGTAATGAGCTTTAACAATACCATATATTGATTGAATATCAATAATGTTACATCTCACCAAATCACCAGGCAACGTTTTTATTCACGTTGAAAGTATTTGTTCACGGTTTGTGAGAATATTGGCCCAAAACGGTGCTTGCTGATGTAACGTTGTATTAAAATTAACAGTATAATGGATTACTCTACACCAAAGATCAATAAACATAATTCAAGGGTATGAGAACTGCAATATATTCTTAGAGGAATCATTTCATTGCAGTCAACCACTGTTTAATGCGTTTTAATTTTAACGGCCATTTTTTCCTATCTCCAAAACTGAGGTCAGCTGGCCATTGGAAAGCTACAATTTTTCTTCAACCAGAGATATAATTTTATGCATTGATTTTTTTATTATTAGCCTATTTAAAAAAGAAAGGTTTATATTTGAAAGTAATATTATCACAGAATAACATTTAAAAAAGGAAAGTATTGATTTAATGTTTTTGTTATATTGGTGTAGGTTCTAAGTTGTAGTGTTAATGATTTTCTGGAACTGTCATTTGTTGGATGTTGATAAGGTGAGAGTCTAGAGGTTGGAGACAATGAAGGGTCCGGGTTGTATTAGGGATGATCGTCTGTAACTATCACTTGGTAGATGTTGATAAGGTGAGAGTCTAGAGGTTGGAGACAATGAAGGGTCCGGGTTGTATTAGGGATGATCGTCCGTAACTATCACTTGGTAGATGTTGTTGATAAGGTGAGAGTCTAGAGGTTGGAGACAATGAAGGGTCCGGGTTGTATTAGGGATGATCGTCTGTAACTATCACTTGGTAGATGTTGATAAGGTGAGAGTCTAGAGGTTAGAGACAATGAAGGGTCCGGGTTGTATTAGGGATGATCGTCTGTAACTATCACTTGGTAGATGTTGTTGAAGAGGTGAGAGTCTAGAGGTTGGAGACAATGAAGGGTCCGGGTTGTATTAGGGATGATCGTCTGTAACTATCACTTGGTAGATGTTGTTGATAAGGTGAGAGTCTAGAGGTTGAAAACTATGAAGGGTCCGGGTTGTATTAGGGATGATCGTCTGTAACTATCACTTGGTAGATGTTGTTGATAAGGTGAGAGTCTAGAGGTTGGAGACAATGAAGGGTCCGGGTTGTATTAGGGATGATCGTCTGTAACTATCACTTGGTAGATGTTGTTGATAAGGTGAGAGTCTAGAGGTTGAAAACTATGAAGGGTCCGGGTTGTATTAGGGATGATCGTCTGTAACTATCACTTGGTAGATGTTGTTGATAAGGTGAGAGTCTAGAGGTTGAAAACTATGAAGGGTCCGGGTTGTATTAGGGATGATCGTCTGTAACTATCACTTGGTAGATGTTGTTGATAAGGTGAGAGTCTAGAGGTTGGAGACAATGAAGGGTCCGGGTTGTATTAGGGATGATCGTCTGTAACTATCACTTGGTAGATGTTGTTGATAAGGTGAGAGTCTAGAGGTTGGAGACAATGAAGGGTCCGGGTTGTATTAGGGATGATCGTCTGTAACTATCACTTGGTAGATGTTGTTGATAAGGTGAGAGTCTAGAGGTTGGAGACAATGAAGGGTCCGGGTTGTATTAGGGATGATCGTCTGTAACTATCACTTGGTAGATGTTGATAAGGTGAGAGTCTAGAGGTTGGAGACAATGAATGGTCCGGGTTGTATTAGGGATGATCGTCTGTAACTATCACTTGGTAGATGTTGTTGATAAGGTGAGAGTCTAGAGGTTGGAGACAATGAAGGGTCCGGGTTGTATTAGGGATGATCGTCTGTAACTATCACTTGGTAGATGTTGTTGAAGAGGTGAGAGTCTAGAGGTTGGAGACAATGAAGGGTCCGGGTTGTATTAGGGATGATCGTCTGTAACTATCACTTGGTAGATGTTGTTGATAAGGTGAGAGTCTAGAGGTTGGAGACAATGAAGGGTCCGGGTTGTATTAGGGATGATCGTCTGTAACTATCACTTGGTAGATGTTGTTGATAGGGTGAGAGTCTAGAGGTTGAAAACTATGAAGGGTCCGGGTTGTATTAGGGATGATCGTCTGTAACTATCACTTGGTAGATGTTGTTGATAAGGTGAGAGTCTAGAGGTTGAAAACTATGAAGGGTCCGGGTTGTATTAGGGATGATCGTCTGTAACTATCACTTGGTAGATGTTGTTGATAAGGTGAGAGTCTAGAGGTTGGAGACAATGAAGGGTCCGGGTTGTATTAGGGATGATCGTCTGTAACTATCACTTGGTAGATGTTGTTGATAAGGTGAGAGTCTAGAGGTTGGAGACAATGAAGGTCCGGGTTGTATTAGGGATGATCGTCTGTAACTATCACTTGGTAGATGTTGTTGATAAGGTGAGAGTCTAGAGGTTGGAGACAATGAAGGGTCCGGGTTGTATTAGGGATGATCGTCTGTAACTATCACTTGGTAGATGTTGATAAGGTGAGAGTCTAGAGGTTGGAGACAATGAAGGGTCCGGGTTGTATTAGGGATGATCGTCTGTAACTATCACTTGGTAGATGTTGTTGATAAGGTGAGAGTCTAGAGGTTGAAAACTATGAAGGGTCCGGGTTGTATTAGGGATGATCGTCTGTAACTATCACTTGGTAGATGTTGTTGATAAGGTGAGAGTCTAGAGGTTGGAGACAATGAAGGGTCCGGGTTGTATTAGGGATGATCGTCTGTAACTATCACTTGGTAGATGTTGATAAGGTGAGAGTCTAGAGGTTGGAGACAATGAAGGGTCCGGGTTGTATTAGGGATGATCGTCTGTAACTATCACTTGGTAGATGTTGTTGAAGAGGTGCGAGTCTAGAGGTTGGAGAGAATGAAGGGTCCGGGTTGTATTAGGGATGATCGTTTGTAACTATCACTTGGTAGATGTTGATAAGGTGAGAGTCTAGAGGTTCAAGATGGTGGTTGTCTTTTGCATCAATGGCCAGTATTTTCTTGAAGATTTTTTTGTTTCAACTGGCGATGAACGTAGGAATGATGAAACTTGAATTTATATTAAGTGTACACGAACTAGCGTGCAGAGCTAGTGGGAAACCATTTAGGAAAAACCACTCTGAGTACACCCGCCCGGGATCGAGCCACGAGCTCCCCATCATCGGCAGTCTAGTATATTGCGAGAGTAGCGTCTCAGTCACAGCATCATACTATTGCTTTCCAGTAGTGTGTCTGTGGGTTCACCACTACCACGACCATCGCGAATACAAATATCTGCGTTTGAAGCTAACCTCATATGTAATTTACTACAAAACTTAAAATCAACTAAGCACATAAACAGTTATTTAAAATTGAACTAACTAAACAGAGAAAACAATATTATTTATTACATGTTTGGCACAGTTTTGTACTAATTCAAATAAGACTATTTTTACGCGACAGTCATTATCTTTTAAGTTTTGTTTACTCTTTATTTATTTTTTATTTATTCTAAAAGTTATTCTCATGGTAATCTGACCAAATACAACCGACAAATAGGGGATATGTGTATAGTAGTGATGCAACAGTTCAATAGATTCTACCTGTTCAGGTTATATTATTCTGTTGTGTTATGTTATGTGTTAATATATCTTGGCTACTTATTATAATTATTAAGGAGACATTGAGCTACTTTAGTATACTCGTAGTCAATATTTATTATTATGTGAAGAAGTTGTGGAACCAAGGTAATACTGCCAACTCAACTAATTTTGTAATTAAAGTGTGAAAAGGAAAATATCAATCTCAAGGAACCAAAATATACTCTTATCTGAATCACAGAGGCCCATCACTACTAAGGGGAGCTTTAATTATCTCCACAAATGTAAACTTGTGTTTGGCTGTTCCAAACAAACTTCTGAAGAAATAAAAGGTGTTTGGGACCGTGTCTTCTATAAGCCAATGACGATAGTAATCAGACGCAACAGTTTTAAGTTGAGAAATTTGGTGACTTGAATTGAGCATTTAAAATATATTTTGCTTTCATTTGATAAAATATTTAAAACAATATAAGTTCTCTTTCGTCATTTCCCAAGGAAAAAAAGCATTTTAATCACGTGCAACTATTCTGTTGGAAAACTGTCAAATATGATATTTTTGATCAATTAAATAATATTCGAAAATGTTTTACTGTGGCTACTTGCCGAATAATGTAAACGGACCAACATCAATTGGCACGTGGATTAAATGTCAGGCTCATCTTGAACAGCTTTCCAGTGATGGCAAAGTATGGGATCGAATTCCGGACCAGTTTACTGAGAGTGTATTAATCTCTATGGTCTCCCACTTTTATTCACCAAAAATTCTAGTACACTTCATCTAAATTATTCCTTCTTCATCTCTACCCTTTTAGTTTAGTTAAAATGCTTATCACTCGGATGAATAGTGAGACCTAAAATGAAAAATAATAATAATTTAAACGCAACGTCCAGAGCGTTGAAACAGTATTATGATTAATAACACAATAATTGGTGTTTTGGATCAGTGAGGCTACTAAGCCCTAGCTAGGGTCACACTTGAGAAACTCAAAATTTATTGTACCTCGCCTACTTACTGCGGAGAGCTAAAATCCATACTAACCAGATATATCCAGCTCTGGAGACAAATCACCCCTTAACAATCTAGGCTACGTCCGAATTTCCAGAACTAAGTAGTTGTAAATTTAAAGGTGGCCATTTAGAGTCCTTAGATTATTGCTATTCAACTGTTTTTGTTCGCGTGGACCCAGATAAAATATGTCTTTAACTTTATACTCCTAAAGTTGTTGGTGCAAGATGCAAGCTACACATATTTCACACTACATAAAAAATAAATATGATAGATTATATTCAAAATAATATATTAAATAATAAAGCTTAAATGAGGGGGACCTGGTGGTCTAGGGTTAAGGTATCAGACTTTCGTGTTAGGGTTCCGGGGCTCAAATCCCGGTCCCAGTATTGATTTATCTGTTTACCAAACTCTTCCTCTACCTTAGCAAATTGAATGCTTTCACGCTCTATGAATGTGTGGAGGCAGCCCCTTGGTCAGACCCACGTTAACCCTAGCTCTAGAATGTGATGCCAGGCCCCACCTTGGTTCAGAACCCACGTTCAACTGTAGCTCTATGAATGTGATGCAGCCCCACTTGTCGAACACGTTCAATGGCTCTATGATGGTGGAGTGCCAGGCCCCCACCTTGGTTCAGAACCCACGTTAAACTGTAGCTCTGCTTTCCACCATAACAATTCTCACTATCACCCTACCATCTGGGGATACCATTATGCTATGGCACTGCCTCAAAGGTGGCGCACCAAGCACATCCAGGCATCAAGGCCCAGAGAAGTTTCTAGGTCGGTACCTAACAAGCTCCAGCCTTCAGCCCCGAAGGGTGAGATGATCCGTATCAAGCCGGATACCCAGGGAGGTGAGAATTGACCTTTCCTCCCTTCCATTACTCACTGGTTGGACCGACACTTGGGGATTAGTGCCCCTCTCCCCCACCTATCCAGGATTGTTACCGGAGCTACTTTACTTCCTCTCACAGAAGTGACCTTACGCTCTCCACTCTTTCCGTGTGTATGGGAATGGATTACACCCATTGCACGTGGGAAAGTAAATCTCCCACTCCTCGTGCATACTAGTGGAGGTGCCCATGCACTACTAACTGTCCGGTTTAGCACCGGAGCTCTAAAGCAGTTTACTGCACGACCGGTGAGGCCGAGGACCGCAGACCCAGAACCTCAAGGGTCGAGCCCGGAGACCCAGCAAACTCGTGAGTGGGCTTTTGGCCCAGCCCTGTGTACCACTTATAACGGAAGTACTCAAACTGGGACATACCAGTACAAAGGGACACACCCTAGCATCTTTAGGTGACCTATGCAAGCACCAGTGACCCCTAGGGATAATGGAATTCACCTTAATGGTGTCCCCCACTCAGAAATGAATTCCTCCATACTCCAGGAGAGCAGAGGTAAGATAAGGTCAAATGACCAGATCTAGAACACTAGCCCCATCCACCATAGATCTCAAATGAAAAATAGGGGACCAGAGCCAGTAGTTGATCACAGCCACCAAGTATTTGATCAATACCATGAAATATGTGAAATTTAATACTTTCTGAACCTGATAAGTGTCTACAAATAGGTACATTTATAAATACAAGGTTAACTGACATAGTAGTGGCAGCATTAATAAAGTCACAGATGCAACAGCAAACTGAAATTATAGTGAATGGTGGCATGTAGCAACTGAAGCTCAGTAAGATATTTTGAACTAGTAGTGAGGTAAGTGTAGCAATATTTTAATTCAAAATAATCAGCACTTCAATGTAATCATTTTATAATTATTTAAATTACTAATTGATAACTACTCTGCGATATCCGTATTATTGCAATAAATAGCATTTCTTGAGTCTAGCATGGTTTAGCTAGGTTTAACAACTACTGGAGCTTGTAAATTATCAAATGCCTGTGGATGGTAAAAATGATCATTTTCTTGATGTGTTTATTCACAGTAGAATATTTTATGAGCTAATGTAAAAATCCATCCTCTTGGAGGTATGAATCAGGATAGATGCAATCTTCACAGTTTACAATAGTTTATTGGGACGATCAACCACTGTTTAGTGTGATCATCTACTAGGCAAGTGCTGGATATTATTAATAAAATGACTAGGCCTAGTAATAATATTTTCTGCCATGGATCAAGAAACATAAGATTCCGTTTCCAATTAATTTTGACTGATGGTCATAAAGCTCACACAACATAAAATGTAGATAAGTTTTGTGCTGAAAATGGTATAATAAAATGTGCAATTTACCCAAATGCAAAGTATGTGCTTCAACCAGCGGATGTTGCAATCTTCTATCCCTTGAAAACTGGATGTCAGAATGTTGTTTACTCTTGGAAACACAAAACTGGAAATAAAGTGGTCAAGAGAGCTGTTTTTGGGCCATTATTAGAGGCGACTTTTATTGAACAAGCAACTGTGGCTACAGTGAAGAGTAGTTTCAAGAAATATGGTATTTGGCTATTTGATCCCGATGCAGTTGACTACAATAAATGAATGATGAGTCAATCAAGGAATTGTCCACTTGTGATAACTAAGCTTAATATTGATATAATAAAAGCATCATCATTTGGTGTAGATAATATTTTATACCTAGAATCAACTGATGATAAAGGGAAGAACAGAAGAGTTCATAGCTGCTCTAAAAACAGGTTAGGGAGAAGTGCCTGAAGCATTAGAGCTTTATGAGTTTTGGAATAATATTCGTTACAGGTGTATCCCATCAGATGGTATTCAAAAAGAAGACAAACTTATACCTATTGGTGAGGATATGTTGAAGGAAACTGCACCATTACCTGAAGCTTGGGTTGAAGAGGCATTAAGTATCACCGGGATTGTTAAAGGGAGAATAATTTAGGCTCAAGCAGTCAGTTGGTGACAGCCTTCCTGATCTAGGAAATTTGTTTGAGATTATCAAGCCAGTTAATGTTGCAACAACATCAGCTCAACAGAGTACCAGCTTTTTTGAAGATGAGCTAAGAATTATTCTAGAGAATTCATTGAATGCATGTGATGCATCAGTTTCTACAGTAAGCAACACCTAAAACAATTACTCTGATATATTTGCCACCACAAATCATTGTTTCTTTTGCAAATCACATTTAGTGGCCCACTGAATCACCCGTGAAATTTGGAGAAAAAAGTAACATTTGTCATAAGCTACAACATTCAGAGAATGGTTACAGTAGAATGCATCTAAATAAATAATTAATTTGGGAAAAAAGCTGCCAAGAGGATGTGATTTAAAAACATGCAAATAAAACTGTGATCAAGAGTAAGGAAAAACTAGTTAGGACGTTGTTCTCAAATAAGCCTGAAACTTAAAAGAAAAGGATTGACATACAGAAAAAAACCTTCAAACAAAAGCAAGAAAAATGACACCTCATCTGAATCAGATAATTAAGAATATATTCCAGCGAGGAAAGTGTTGAGGAAGTTTAATTTGTCTATACGTTGAAAAGTGATGAAAGCCAAAATAATGGTCAAAGTGTTTAAGCATAAACAGAATTAAGAAATTAAGAAAAGGAGACTCTGTGCTGGAATAATTTCCTGGCCAAAAGAATTTGAAGTATAGACTTGTTTTTAAAATTCAGAAAATAGCTTCTGGAGAGGATAGAACTTAAAAGTGATGATAAAGATAATATAGTTTTCAGATGTGATGATATCAGTTTTGTCAAGAGATTACAGATTTTGAAGAAGAATCCTGCTCCAAGCCTTTTACCTACTGGAAATAGGTTACGTTAAAAGTTTGATAAGCTGATTGAACTGGTTATTATTATATATATATATATTATCCAAACAATTATCAAGACAATTATTTTAACCACAATGTTTTTTTAGTCCATCACTTCAATGTCCTGATTTATTAATGTACAAAAAATTTAATAAATTTTGCCCAGTTCGACTGGCTTGTCAAACATTTAACGTATTTTATTTCCAGTAGATAGAAGGCTATTTATTATGTGAAGAAAACTATTGGGCCTTAGCTCAGTTTAAAAGTGTAAAATTAATATAAAGGCCTATCAGTATAATTAACTTAAATTTATGTCTTAGGCAGTGCAATCGTAGATAGTGATCAAACACTGATTTTTTCCCTAGCAATATATGGATTTCCGTGAACAACCACAGTTGAATTGTGTCTTTCAACTCTCTATCGAAACTTCAGAGAGAAAGTATTTTGATAGTCAAAAAAATCGAACTCAAGATTTTGATAAATGCCGACGTTTCATGACCCTCTGAAAACCAAAATGTTGGTTTTGCAATGCCGTCTATATGTACTTTTGGCTAGAGCTGAAACTATTTTACCGGTTGCACTAAAACTTTGTATCTGGGGCTTTAATAATATTCCCCGAGAGATTTTTGGAAATAGATCTCTAACCCTAAATTTAAGGGTAGTTAAGTGAAGGGCGAAAAGTAAAAAAAATATTTTTTCTAATTTCGCTCTAGCGATTTTTATTAAACCTTATATTATATTTAAATTGGTTTTCATTATAAATAAGATGGAAATTCTCATGGAAATGAATTTGAGGATATTTTACATTAGATAAATTTTCCAATTTTTGTCATTTCTCCGCAACTGTTTAAGATACGTAATAACTTATCATTGTAAGTTGTATTACTATTAAAGATAAATATATTTTTTGGATCAAAATTTTATAAAACCAATAATTTCTGAGCTATAAGCAAATATAGTTAGTTTTTGATCCTGGTATTTGAAAATGAATTTGATTCTTTGGTGGTATAAGATGTTTCTCTTTTCTAAATTTTTCTGCAACAGTGTTCCGAGTAAGTAAGCAACAGTGAATATTATTTCGTTAAAGAACCTTGGTCTAGTGTTTCTACAACAATGAATAGACCTCTTATTTTGTTTAGCAAATCTTACGAATTTTTAGTGAATGTTTTTTTAAGATAAAAGAGGCAGAAAGTCTTTGTGGTGCACCGTACCGTTTATTTTATTTTATTCAAATTTACTAAATAGCTTGTATTTTAAATTTATGTTTAGGAAGTGTATTTTCTAGAGGGAACTTTGAGCTTTATTACATGGTTTAAAATGTTAGTTTTAATTGAATCATCAGTTTGCATCATTGGTGCAATTTATTTAATCAATCGACTACTGGTTATGGCACATATATATATATATATATATATATATATTAATCTTACGTACCCTCTAAGATGTCTTAGCATACCCGGGAGTACGCTTGCCCCATGTTGAATAGCACTGCCTTAAATAATGTAATCACTAAACCCACTAATTAATACTGTCCCCAGAGGCAGGGTCGGTCCGTTCCACGTAGGCTGAACCTCAGCAACATCGAGGAGGTTTCTGAGTCCCGGTCTCCATCGTCCCATGAGCCGTTTACTGTAAAGTCACCGAACTCGACTCCTGTCCCTCCTGCACGGCCAGGAAGAAGGATACCCGTGAGTATCGTGGAACTGGAGGACAACTTTTCAGAGCCTAAGATACACACAAAATCACCTCGTGTCCAGTCACCTGCTGTCAGAACATCCTATACCCAGTCAATCCATGTCCAGTCACCTGCTGCCGGGGCAACCTATGCCCATTCACTCAGTGTTCAGACACCTTCTCTAGTAAACCCTATGTCCAGTCGTCAAGGACACCAGGGCACCCACAAGACATGCCCTCATTTTCATGGTCAAAGTATACTAGCCCCAAACCTCCGACTCCACCAAAGTATCCAACAGCAGCTCGAGAGTTGTTCCCTGAGACTCAAGAAACATACTGTCAGACAAGGAGTCCATTTCCGCTCCCCACCGAGAAAACACCTAGATATCAGTTTTCAAACCCCCCTATGACGACCCAGTGCATTGCAGCCAGCCCCCGATCTCGCCTCACCACACCAAGGACACTGCCACATGTTCCGACATCAGGGACTTCCACCCGGCGAGCAATACCTATAAAAGTACAGGAGATACCAATTACACCTTTCCACGCTAGCTCACGGGCTCCCGTGACATCGGAGGAGAAGACGGAGGCGGTGGATGAGATCATCAGGAAATATCAGTCCTCCAAAGATAAGTCGACGAAGATAACGGCAGCCCCAATGGAGCGTCCATACGATAAGAGAGCTCAAGAGATTATGGATATACTGAAACGCCACCGGAGAGATGAGATGGTAACTCCAAGTAGCGCCGGTCCTTTAAGGTCCACTTCTATTCAGCGCATAGTCGAACGATATGCAACGCCTGCATCGGTATATACCAACACTGTTGATAACCTGAGACACTATGAAGACGACGGGGGGGAGGCATCTGGAGATCTAGAAGTGACGGAAGAGGAAGAACTCTACGAGGAGGAATATGGCGTCTGTGGGGAAGAGGGTGATTTTGACAACGGCCAGAAAGAGTCAGCCATCAAAAGGTTCGATCTTTCCGTGAGGGCTGAGCTGAAACGTCGGAAGGACGATCCCGATCATATCCTCGACATTCTAGTCGAATCGCCATTCTCCACTAGACACGAAGAAGGTATAGGAGGTCCGTTTGGTCAAGCCCTCAGGTAAACGTGACACAAAACTGACATACCTATTGCAGATCAAACACATGAGTCCAACCTAGTACACGTCAGTTGGCCTAGCGCTTAGGCTTATTTAATCTGAAGTTAATTTTCAGGCTAAGCTACTTTAGGCCAACTGACTTTTGGAAAACCTCACAACATACATTTTTTTCTGCTTTAAATTTGTTTTAGGCCTTTTTACTTTAGGCTAGAGACTTTAGACCAACTGATTGGTGAAATTAATTTCCAGGCCAAGTGAATTTATGCCAAGGGTTGTTAGGCAAAGTGACTTTAAGCCAACTGACATTTTATAAAATAGATTTTTAGGCCAACTGAAGTCATAAAATTAAATTTAAGGCCTTTTATTTAAAGAAAGTTTATGTTGACATTTTATAAAATATTCTAAAATATAAAATTGGATTTATAATTATTAGATTTAATGGACATAGGTGATTAAAATAAAGAATTAATATCTTGAAATAATATTAGATAAATTAGATAATAACAGAACTCTTAATTTTCCAATAATTATATCATGTTATGTTGCCAACCAAATATAGATTAACAGAGCACTTTTAAAAAAAGTTGACCTCCGACCCAACCCTATTAACCAATGCATGAAGCTCCTTCGTGATTCACACCAAGGAAATAAATTGAACACGGCTGAATACTTTATTATTCAATAAAATGTATTGAACAAGACCATCAACAATGAAAAACTTCAATTTGTAAACCAAATACTTGTTAACACTTTAAAATCTCTACAAAAATTAAAAAAATCCTTAGATTTCTTAATTTCTCATCCACCCATCTACCCTGCGAAGAAAAGACCTGATTGGGCCAGTGTCGCCAGAATATTATCTCTATTCTTCTCTTTTACCAATTTCTTTATATCCATTTTATGTATTTGATAACTATTTTCAACTATTTTCAAAACCTTTAATTTTGGCACCATCCTTTCAGAACCGTTTCAGATATTATAGTTGTTTCTTCTTTGCCAACCTGGCTCTCATATTTAAACATCTAGTTTTACACAACGCCATTTAGTTTAACACCATGTAGTGATTGAAACACTCTTGTTTCGTCTTCATCGTAAAAGTTTAAATGTTCAGCAGTTCAACTTCTTTAACCCATATCTAATATACTATAACCTAAATTTACTATTATCTTTTATATTTCCAAATAATTCATTGCTTTTGTTAACTTTAAATATTAATTTTCAAATTTGTTAGTCCACGTATTTCTCAGCTTGAATGTCGAAACATGCCGAGAAATTAAACCTCACGAGGGACTTCTGTTCACTAGAAATCAAAGAAGCAAGGAACACTTATAACACGACGAGACTTCGGATTTATAGTTAGTATCTTCGAAATTTTATAGTCACCTTGAAACATTTAGTATAAATATTTATTTCTATATCAATGTGCTGTGTTATCAAAATTTTAATTACTTATTCTATTTTCATTAATTTGAATCACATTCTCCTATTTAACATAAGCTCTTGTCATTTTATTAGGCTATATACTTGAATCTGCCATTAATTTTTTAACGCTAGACTTTAATGTCAAAAGTTATCATGGCCGACCACTTTGCAAAAGCAATGTCCTTGCGAGCGCCAATATTTTCCTAGTAGAGTGACGCTAAGTTGCGCAAACATTTGACTGGTCCTTTGGTTTGCGTTACGAGGTTATGTTTGCTAGGTTTTGTAACTTATTAGGTATTTTGTGTTACCTGATTTAAACTTGCCATCTCATTAGCCCAATATATTAATCTCAAAACGTTTTGGTGTGTTTCAAATAATCCAACTTTAAATAGGCCTATATCATGATGTAGGCTTGCACTGAATGTTAAAAGAATATTTTCTTTGAAACATAACACTATTAAAATGCATAATTATTCACTATATACACACAGATAATTGGGACATTCCAATACTAAGATTATATGTTTGTAGGTTTTAGAGTAGGGGAGGTTAGTGTCACACTATGGAATTAAATCGACCCGCGTCGGGCGTCGATTGAAACCCTAGATATAATAATGCTGTGACGATTTTTTAGGTTGTCTATAGCTCCGTGGTCGAGCGCCTATCATCACTGCACGGAAAAGATACCGTTTAACCAGCTGTCTGTAGCTCTGTGGTCGAGCACTAATTAAATCGGTATATTAATAAAATTAAAGAAAGATAACTTTTTTTGGTTGTTTATACACACACTGTTTATTTAAATTACATCTGCTTATTACTTATACATACTCCAATTGAATGCTTTATATCGATGCACACTTGTGATATTAATGAAAGTTATTTTACACTGTGATTGCCAGTGTGTGAGTGGAGGTGCGTGGATTGTGCGTGTGGCTGTGTCTGGAGACTGTGAGCGGGTGCTTAAACATATGCACAACGGCTTATATATGACATACCCCTTGCATCTTTCTCCCCTCGTCTACAGTGTAAAAACTAACTAATAGAAAGAGTCCTAGTGACAGGTGTTGTGAAGGCTAGCTTCTTATTGGTATAGAGAAGTGGCGTCTTTTGCCAAACACTGCGTAGTTGTTCCTTTAAACAGGAAATAGCGCAGTTGTTACTTTAACAGGAAATATGGTATAAAAATATATTTTAGTGGTGAAATCCTTTTCCCATTATTTCTAAAATGCGCGTGTTTCTTCATGGATGAATCTTAATAGGATACTATGTTACTTTAAAGAAAAACTACCTTCATCATGACTTTTTATATATTTTAGATTGATCCAAGCCAATATTATTACATTAGTTAGGCTTCAACAAATTTGGGATGTTGGTAGTATGTTGACCCACCTCATGGGGCAAATTGACCAAGACGTTAGTCTCTTTGGTCGAATTTTCCAATGGTGTGGAGGTTGGGATTTGAATCCTAGCTAGGTGTGATGAGGGATTTTATTTTTCTAAATGTTTTCCCACCCTCCTGCTACACAAATCCAAATTATATAACTCACCCTTTATCATCTAAGTATACCCTATTAGGGTAAAACACATGGACAGACCGTTGACAAGATAATAAAAAGGTAGGCCTAATATGTTTGAGATGCCTCAACAAAACTTTAATAATGTAATCCTATCTAAACTGATTTGTACATAGGCCTAATTATTTATCACATTAATGTGAGTTATAGGCCTATGAAATATTGCAGCCAAGATTGGAACTAACCAAAATAGGCCCTAGCTTATTGTTTACATGTGGTTTGGTTTAGGCCTAGGTTTTTTAATCATAAAAGGTTTACTAAATGTATCTGAAACCGATAATTAGTAGTTAGATCTAGTCATCCTAAAGTGAATAAATTGCAAACAACTCATTAAAAAGAATAATATCCTTATATTATTAATCACTTAGCTAAAATCTCAAGATTTCTCTTTAAATGAAAGATGCATTTTATTATTTTTAATCATCCAAACCACCCTCTCGTTCACTTTATTGTTAACTTAGTATGCCGACTGGGTATAAATGCCCATTGTTTTTGCATTAAGTTGTCGAAAATATTCAGTGTAAACACTATTTTTGGGAGTTCTTGAACGCTTTCATCAACTTTAAATAACTAGTTTTATTTTCTTAGGTCTTCACACAACATATTACACTCGTTCCGGTATCAACACAAATATATGAAGAATAAAGCATATACATATTACAAAAAAAAAAAAAAAAAAAAATCTTTATTGCCAACTTCTCATACTAATTTATTCATTTCCCCGTGTGACATTACTGTTTGAATGCATATTTCACATTATGATATTTTGACTAAAATATGGTGTGTGTATTGAATAATGTAGGCCTAATATTTTTTCATTTCAAACCAGTGGCGACTCCTCCTTAAGTGCGCAGGTGCAAGTGCACCACTTATAATTTCCCACAAAATAGTATTTAACATTATTTTATTTAAATAATAACAATTAACATTTCATAGTGAATCGATTTTTTAAGAATATATTTCTTAAAATTAGCTATGCTCTTGCGTTTTTCATTCTATTTACTATTCCACCTGTTTTCTTGACTGCTAGCGCTGTCTCAGTACTTCTACTAAACTCCGAGAGCGTGCAACCATCTGAGCATGCGCATAGAGAAGAAGAGAGGTTGTTGACCTTGCACGTTAGTTTTAAAGTGGACCTTTAACACATGGCCTGGTGCGCAGCTTGATAGCGAACTTGGCGATTTGTTTTGATCAACCAAAGCATTACTACCAGTTATAATGTTTTTTAAAGTGTGGTTTTTCTTTTTTTAATCTGTACACAATTAATTAAGTACAATGATTGTTTAAATAGTAGTTAATTAGTTCATAATAATTTAGCTACTGATTTTGTGCTTATTTTAAATATCAAAAAGAATTTTGCGCAAAACATTAATTATAAAAAAAACTTGGTTTATGTAAATAGCTGTTATTTGTGAACGAGTTCGAGTTAGTGTGTTTTTTTTAATATCGAAATGAATTCTGTGCAAAACATTTTACGAAAAAAATTTTCTTTGTGTACGGTACCAAGAAGAAAAATTAGAAATTAAAAAACTTAGTGGACCGACACCAAATATTGTTCTAGAAAAACTAACAAAAACTAAAAATCGAGAGTTTACTAGAAAATTCAACGTAGAAACTTACAAAAAGCATCCATGTAATGTAAAAATGCATTGTTCTGCTTTCCGTGTTTACTATTTGGTGGTGACTTATCTTGGACGAATTTAGGTATGACTGATTTGAACCATTTAAGTGAGCGAATTAAAAAGCAAGAAATATCATTGTTACACAAGAACAATTCTTTAGATTTGGCTGTACTTGGCAAGACCAACATACGATCACAGTTAGATTCTGGCTACAGAAGAGCTATCGAGCTTCACAATAAAGAGTGACTAACAATGGGTATGTTTTAAATATTATCCTAAACTGTATTCGATTCTGTGGCGCTTTCGACTGGCCCTAAGAGGTCATGACGAAACTGATTCATCTTCTAGCCCTGGAATATTTCGTGGACTTGTCAATTTCAGTGCGGAGTTGGATGATGCTTTGAAAGGGCATTTAGAAAAGTCTACAGTTTTTAAAGGCACCTCTAGTTCAATTCAGAATGAAATACTTCAATGCATGCTGGATATTTGTCATAAAGAAATTTCAAAAGAAATTAATAATGCCAGTTATTTGGCTGTTTATAGCTGACGAAACAACTGATGTCTCAGCTACTTTTCAAATGGTTATAATTTACCGATACATAGTAAACGGAAAGCCAGTGGAAAGATTTTGGAACTATGTAAATCCCCCATTTCATGATGCTGCATCTTTGTCAAATTGTCTCAAAGAGGAACTAGATCAACATGTAGAGAAAGAGCCTCATAAGTTAATAGCAAAAGCATATGATGGTGCTTCAGTTGTGAATGGATCTCTCAATGGTGTTCAGGCTAAAATAAAGTAGAGCTATCCTAACGCTGCTTATGTTCACTGTCATGCACATCAACTAAATTTAATGTCAAATGCAGCTTCAATTAATCGTAATGTCCGTATATTTTTCGCCAGTTTAGGAGGATTTTGTACATTTTTTTCTAATTCCCCTCAGAGAACAGCGATTTTAGATGAAGTTGTGGGTAAACGTTTACCACGATCAGCACCTACAAGATGGAACTTTCATTCTCGAACAGTAAACACAGTTTGCGAATACAGAGAAGAACTTCAAGTGCATGGACACAATAGAAACGAGAGATGACATTAAACATATAGCTACAATTGAACAGCGTCTGGTTTGAAGAGAACATTAGAGGAGGATGTTTTTATATTTTGGCTAACTTTTTTTCATAAAATAATGCCTCATGTAGATATATTGTATAACCAGTTGCAAAAAAGAGAAACTGATCCAGCGTTTGTAAAAAAAAAATAGATTGTTTCATAGAGGAAATTTCCAAAATAAGAAATGAAAATAATATAACTGATGATCTTGATGAAAATAAAATAAAGCGGAGACGAAATGAGAGCCACACTCGTAATAGAGAGGCTAAAGAGGTTTGTGACGTCATCATCTGTCAAGCAAAAGACAGATTCAGCTTTACTGGTCATCTTGTTGCTGCAAATTTGTTTTTGCCAGAAAAGTTTTCTGATTATTGTAAGGTGTTTCCTGATAACTATTTAGAACTCACAACAAATTCGTACCCATTTTTAGATGCAAAAAAACTACGCACAGAGCTAAGTATCATTTATGTCAGGGATGAATTTCGAAATATGACTGGCGCTTTGACTCTGTTCTCATTTATAAATGAAAACAATTTAAGTGAAATTTTTGAAGAATGCCTAAAACTTTTAAATATTATTATAACAATCCCTATGACAACGGCAGAAGCAGAAATATGTTTTTCTACACTAAAACGTGTCAAAACATTTTAAAGAAATACTATGCACCAGGAAAGGTTGTCAGCTCTTGCCATGCTGTCTGTCGAGAGAAACTTTATTATGAATATTTCAGACTTTAACTCTAGAGTCATTGAGAAATTCGCAAAATCTAAAGAAAGAAGAATGGAGTTTTTATTTAAAGTAGCTTGAGGCGTTTAAGATTAAATTGTTGGGTGTTTTGTAAATAATGTCTTCATTTATTATGTGAGTAATTTATTCTAAGGTGTTTAATTATTTTTTATGATTGCGCCAGCAAAGTAAAAGATTGTAATAATGTAGGCGTGTTCAATTTTTTTTTTTTTTTTTCAAATTAATGTTGGTTTGTAATTTACTGTAAATAACAGCTCAGAATGTCAGTAATTTACTAAAAATTTGGTATATTTTTAGCTGTCAATATTTTTACCATCAAAACTTCGTAATTGTATAATATGGATTTTTCTTTTAAAAGTCGAATCCTATATTTGTTTCGAAGCTACACACACACACCCGTACTGCTGTGAAATATTAGCCTAAGTAAAACGATATGTAAATATAGATAGGTATAATATATTAAAAGTGTATATATATCATATTTTAGAATATTTGAATTTTACCACCTATTTTTTTGGTCACAAGTCGCCACTGTTTCAAACCGTAGGCAAACAAAATTATGCAAGAGATTTATTAAATTAAGCTAAGTCAAATCTTTCTTGGAAATAATGTGACTTGTTATCAGATCTTTGGGAAAATAATACCAGCATTCTTGAAATAAATTACAGAATTTCTAGCCTCTAACGTCTTCAAAGGTAATATTATTTGGAAAAGTGTTGCCAACTGTTGACACAAACTGATTTTATTCTGTGCGTTGACGCTAGCAGTAAAGTCGAATCTAAAACTAAAAGAAGATACAAAGTGTGGTGGTCATAATAACCCAAACGAATTCGAAAATGAAGCTAACTAGCGGTATAAACTAACTTTGCGTCGAATGGTCATAATAGCCCTGCAGGTACGTTCTGTGATCGTCTATATTCATTAAATCTAACAATAATCATTATATATCCAAGTCTTATATATTATTAGGTCTATGTACTCTTCGGAAACAGGCTAATAAACGCAGTGGCGTACCTAGAGTAATTGATACCTGGGGTGGGTCTTTCATTTGTCACCCCCATAAATACTGCAACTTTTAGATTTTAACACATAAAAAAAGTTAATTTTTCAATTTGATTTTTAAACAGACAGTACTTTCACAAACAAGTTGAAAAATTGCAGGTATTTTAAAATTCAACGAATAAATAATACTACATTTTATTTTATTTAAAATTTAAAAAAAACATGAAATCCAGTTACAACGCTTTTCCTAACCTTCAACAATTCACATTATCTGTTTTTGAGCCTTAATTTCTGCAAAATATTGATGAACTCATCAAAATTACTCTTTCTTGCGTATTCATTTTCAATTAAAAGTAAAGCCAGCTTTGTCAATCTTGTCTGGCTCATAGTGAAGCGAAGGTAGTTCTCTATCAACTTCAATTTGGAAAAACTTTCTTCACACGAAGAAATATAAACACAGACAGTCAGAAAGAATCTTAAACACAGCGACATGCTTGGCAAAGATTCACAAAAATCCAATTTCACAATAAACTCCAGAAACTGCAATGCTGTCCATTTATTTGTTTCTTCAGTGCTGATTTTTGGCAACCTTAAAATGCCTCAACAATCGTCCTATTTCCATATATATTTCTTCATCAGAGAATTCATCGAAAATATTAGTAAAATTTGGAATATTCTTCCAAAGTTCTTCTTCTCTTGCAACAACCAAAGTGTTTGGTCGAATAACAGCGAATATGGAGAGAATTGTATCGATTGCCTTAGAATCGAATCTTCAATTCTTGACTAAAGCGATTAAGACATTCAAGCATCGCCCTTTTTAATTCCTCTGGCAATGTGAGACCAAAATCCTTTGCTATCTCTCCTGGTATCCTTTCTCGGAGCTTTACTCCCTCTCTCTTCTCTCCATAGAAATTTCCAATTCTTCACACTTGTTAGTTGGATAATGAATGCCCGTTTCCACAATTTCATTTCGATGGTCGGAAACAATTTTTGAGATTGGAGTTTTACAATGCACATTTCCGTACTGATTCCAACCGTTTGGAAATATTTTGTGTTAGATTTTTCTTATAGTTCTTGATAGTCGCCACCGGGTCGTTCTGTGTTATCTTGTGGCGACTCGTTGTTTACATCTCTACTGGCCTGGAGATAGCGGAGTTTACTTCGGCACTGCCGTGGAGTCAAAGGTCATCTGGAGGTTCCTCAAGACTTTGCGGATCTTGGCGTGGGGCACCATGTGGGCGTGGGGGAGTTGGTCCACTCGGGAGTCTCGTTGGCAGGCGTAGGGCACAGATGTAGAGGAGAAAGAGTAAGGGCGGGGGAGTGTAGTGGGGGGTCTCAGGTGATAGCCAGTGGGACTGAGTGGGGAGATTGGGGTTGGAGGAGCACGTACCATGGGCAACTCTTGGGAGTAGTGGATGGGGGAAAAGTATATGGTAGTGTGTGGGCCCCCGAGTTGAATATCCCTCTCGCGAAGTGCTGGGCGTGGTAGGGTTGTTATTACCACTGGACCGGTTCTGTGCGTTCTGCTGTCTTGTTTGTTGGGCCTTTCTGGTGCGTTTAGTAAAGCCCATGTCGTTCCCGATCCGGTTACCGCAAGACTGACGGAGATTTTGGAAGATAAGGAGGGGTAGGTGATGATCACACACGGGTGGTTCGACGGGGGAGGGGAGAAGCTGGGTTGCAAGGAGTAGGGAAAGAGTGAGGAGAAAGGAGACCTCGGCACTCCAGATGTTGCGGTGAGGCAGGGAGAGGAAGGAGATCTCGGCACTCCAGCTGGCATGGTGAGGCAGGGAGAGGAAGGAGAAAGAGATGGAGGGAGTGTTTGAGACTGATAAATCATTACCCGGTGTTATGCTTAAAGACTCATTTACTGATGTTTTACTGTGGACGAGACCACTACAAAACTAGTACCGGTCATACTGGCCCGGTATTGCTACAGGTACTGTTGATCTGAGTTGGGAGCCAGCTGCTTTTATCTCCCTCAGCCGTCCTTCAAACCGGGGTGGAGGAGTTGTTGGCGCGGAGCGCGCATCCTTCTCCTGACGCAATATTGGAAGGCAGGGTAGCGTGTGTAAGAGCGTAATAACTCCTAACTACACCGGGTCTATGCAAGGACCGGCTATGACATGGTTGGTTGGGGTATAACATACTTCACATCAGAAAGTAAGGTAGCGCAAAAAAGAGAAATTACATACAGCAGACTGAAAAATCTAGGATGATCCTCTTGTGTACACATTTTCTTTGGGCTTGCATGATACTTCACGGGTTGAGGTAAATTTTTTTAATAATTTGCTTCACTGGTTTCACAACGTCATAATGAGCACTCCATCTTGCTGAAAAAGTCTTTTAATTGTCATTCCTACATTTTCCCTCAAAATTTACCGCTATGAGGTGAGGCTGAAAAGAAGGTATAGACTCTCTCCAAAGTTCCAAAAAGAGTCACACGTGAAGAAGTGGTACCAAATGAGTGCACACCACGAGGGTTCATTGAATGATTTGCAAAAGGCGCAAACAAAGCCTTTGGATTAAACTCTCTGATCTTTGACTGAACACCACAATAATCCCAGCCATAGTTGAATCGTTGTCATACCCTTGACCACGGCACAGGTTTATTTCCAGCCCATCTTTATCCAGATGCCTCAAGATATATTCTGTGAGCTCAGAAGCAATCTTCTCGTCAATGGGAAAGAATTCCAATAATGCGCCCCCTTAGCATGTCACTGGTCACAAGAGTTGGTAATTTACACTATAATAGTGTGTATGTAACTGGCTACGTGCTGTTGTGGTATTCGCATATTCATCGAAAAATAAGAGCAGAACATAAACATGCTCTGAACTAGCACTGATGTTTCAGTCAGCGCGATCCGTTCTGTCCACTACGCGCGATTTGAAATAGTCTCAGTGCCCTACACCACAGTGATCTGCTTCTGAGAGGCAACAAACTCCGACTCTATTCAGTGCACATGAACTATGTTAACTAGGTATATTATATTACCAATTGTGTCGTGAGTGTAGATTCAATTTGAAACTATTTGTTTAGGGAACATGCGTGTGGCAATCTGTGTTGAGCTGTGGGAAAGCACCAGGGTTATCTGGGGTAAGCTATACATGTAATTCTCCCATCCCCTCTCCACTCTAATGTGGGTCCGTTTCCTCCTAGATACGCTTCCAATCCTTAGCCACTTGGATTAAGTCATTACGAACATTGGTGTAGAACTCGTACTGATTAATAAAAGATTTTAAATACCACAATTCAAAAATGATACATTCCAAAATCATAGACTTTCCAGTTTGCGAGTAAAACAGTTTGTAACAGAATGGAACTGTTTGCGTTAGCCAAAATATTTGGATTAATAAATACAAATTTCAATAAAGAATATATATTTTTTATCTCTAACCTTGGTAATATATATTTAAATATTCGAGTTAGTTTATGTTAAAAACTCAAATATAGCATTTTTTAAATCTTTAAAAAATTTTTCCCCATGGGGGTTTTTTTAAACCAATCTATCCAGACATAGGGAATAACTAGACAGACCGGTCATAAAAGGGTTGGCAAGAAAAAGGGAAAGGGGAACATATTGTGCATTGCGCCTCTTCAAAATATTAATTTCCAATATTCATTCATAAAAATTTAACATTTTGTTTTTATTTGGGATTTAAAACTCAATTAAATTAAAAAATTTTAAAAATTAATTTCGAATTTTGAGAAAGGTGATGAGTAGGGGGAGGAAAATTTTTTGGGGGGTTTTAATTTTTTTTTTTAAAAAATTTTCCCTTTTTAAAATGGGGGGGGAGGGGGGAGAATAGAGTTAGGGTTGAGGTTTATGTATAATGTAGTGTAAAGGAGGAATGGGTGAGCAGTTAGAGAAGTAAGGGTTTGGGGGCATGTTTTTAAAATTGAATTTTTAAATTTTATTCTAAAAAAATTTTTTTTTAGCAAGGTTTTCCCCCTTCGGGGACCCCTTAGGGGGAATGGTAAGGTTTTTTTGATTGAAAGTGAAGGGGGAAAAATTTTTAAGGGATGACCAGGGTGGGGTTTCTTCCCCCTTTCACAAGATTTTTCCGGGGGTTTTTTTCAAAAAATCTTTGCGGGAAGAAGGGCCCCAGAAAATCAAACCCTACCCTGAGCCGGGTCCCCTGTTTTGTTTTTATTTTTCAAATTTGGTATTTTTAAAATTAATTAAAGATTAAGCAAATAAATAGAAATTTTTTAAAGGAAATTATTTTTTAAAAAAATTTGAAAAATTTTTAAAAAAAGGGAAACCCCTACTTCTCCCCCTTTCCAACTATTTTTTTAACGACGGGGGTTTACGGGGAGAGGGGGTTCTCCCAGGGGGGTCCCCTGGGTTTTTTTTTTCCAAAGATTCCCATTTTAACCGAAACATTTTTTTCCCAATTCAACTTCCATTCCTTCGTTTTTATCTGCTCAGCCGAGGGAATAGAAAGCCGGGTCTGAAATTGAAAAAAACCTTTAAAGGTCGAGCCCATTTTGTCCATAAACTAAAAAATTTTTTTCCCCAAATTGATCTTTTTTTAAAGGCCTCATAGTGGGGGTGCTTCTAAACCAACCATATTTGAATTTTTGGGAGGGCAAAATTTTGTAAATTTGGTATGAGGGGAGGGGGGGGGGGAGGGGAAACTGGGAAACTGGGGGGTTTTAGTTTTTTTTGGGGGTTCCCTAAATTTCCTTTTGGAAAAGGGGTAAATTTGATGAAGATTTTTTTGGGGGTCCTGGATTTTGATGGGGGGGGGGGGGGGGGGGGGGAATTTTGGACACGGTGCGAGGAAAAAGGGGACTATTTTTTTGGGGGGCTACACTTTTTTCAAATTTAAAGGGGGGGCCTTTAGGTTTTAAGAGAAAGGTTTTAAAGTTTGGGGCCACCTGAAGGATTTGGGGGGTGGGGTTCCCCTCTTTTTCGTTTAAAAATTTTGCGGAAAATTCCTTCTCGGACCCCATTTATGTTCCCCTTGACGACCGGATTTTTTTTCCCTTTGAAAATTTTTTCTTTTTCTCTTTCCCTTTTTATGCGTGTGGGGGGTTTGGGGACATTTGGATCGCCCCTCACCAGGGGAAGCCTTTACCTCCCAAAAAAAATTTTGAGATATTTTCCCCCCAAAAAAACCTAGGTTGCCCTTTATTAGAAAAGTTGTTTTAAGATTAAAATTTTCCCCCCAAAAAAAAAGCGTTTTTTTAAAACGAGTAAAAAAAATTACTTTGAAATAATTCAGTACTTTTTTTTCCCCCCAGTTTTTTTCGAAAGCAAGCTTTAAATTTACCATACAAATATTTTTTTCCCAACACCAGATGGTTTTTTAACCAGGGGAAAAAAGATTTCCTCACCTGAAAAATCCCCGTGGGCGCGTTCCGCCCTTTGAATTCGCCCCAAATTTTTTTTCCCCCAAAAGCGCATTTAAATACGAGAGTTTTGTCCCCTTGGATTCCCCCCCCTTCCCCGGGGAACGAACTTTTTTGGGGGCGAATTTTGGGTCGGAATTTTTTTGAGGGGGTGTTTTAAACGGTCGTCCAGTGAGACCTTTTCCCGAGCTTTGTACCTCACGGGGAGCCCCTTTCCAAAAATTTTGGGTCCCCCCTTCCCGCTTTGAACATATGTTAAATTTCCACAGATCCCCTGTTTCACCCGGATAGGCAGAGCCAGCCCCAAAAAAATCGCCCTCCTGTAAACCTTTGGCCTCGGATTGTACCGTTTGTTGAATTTAATTTTTTTTTTTTCCCCCCGAATCCCCAAAACCTTTTCCCTTTTTGTAGTGCTCTCCCTACCCCCTCCCTTTCGTTTTTGGGGGATAGGGGGGACAAATCCCCCCCCCCTTTTAATCCCCCCTGTCACGTTGGTTGGGCTTAAACCCAAAATTTGAGTCGTTATTTAAAACGTTTTGCTACTTCTCCGGGTGCCGGATCAGTTTTTAATTCTTATAAAACCCCCCTGAATTTCCCTTTTCCCAATTTTTTGGTGGAAGCCCTTGGGGGCCCCCCCTTCTTTTTTAAAACTTTAAGTACCATTTTGGGGTTTAAAAAATTTTCTAAACCCTTAAACTTGTTAAAACAAAAAAAATTTGCCACTTTAAACGGGGTGAAATCGATTTTAAATTTCAACAAAATTTAAATTTCTTCGTCCTTACTTTTTCATGGCCTCTTTTTTTTCGGTTACTTTAATTTTATTGGTAAATCCTTTTTCAAAATTCTACAATTTTAGGTAAAACCTCTAACTTTCATTTTTTTAGAGGCTTAATTTTAAAGCTACCTATTTCAAGAAAATTTTAAACCCTTTTTTTCCCGGGTTGTTTTAAAATTTTTTTAAAAATCCCCCGATACCTTTTGGAATGGTCGAGGAAAAACCCCTTGGGGGGAAAGACCTTGGGACCAAACTTTTCCGGGTTTATTTTGAGGGGCCCCAAAGTTGGGAAAAAACCCGTCAAAATACGAACCCTTTCAAAAGTATATCATTTTCTCCCTAAAAGGATTCTTCCCCTTAGAAACGGGGTTTGGGGAATCGTGTTTTCCGGACATAATTCGGGGAAATTCCACTTGACCCGGCTGATTAGAAAAATTCAATTTTAATTTCCCTTTAAGGGGGGGGGGGGTTTTTCCCGCCGGGAAAATTTGAGATAGAAAAATTTTAGGGGAGGGGAATTTCCCCTCTGAGGGGAAAGGGTTCGTAAAATTTTTCTTTAGGATCGCCCTGGAAAAATCGCCTTTTTCCCTTTCCTCTGATTTTTTCCCCCAGGTTCTTCAAAATTTTAAAAAACCCCATTTTTATGGGCATCTTGACATTACGGTTCTTCCAAAAGTCCTTTTGTTTTTTTCGAGATAAAATTGTATCTTTCAAATCTTTGAAATGCGCGGTCTTTTTGAAGAGAAAAATCTAATGCCTAAGTAACGACCCCCTTATTTTAAAAAATTTTGCGCCCCCGAAAAATAATACGACCCCGGGTTAGGCGTTTATATCCCCTTGTCATAGAAGGGGGAGCTAAAGATAAGACCTTAAAAGGTTGTTTGCGATCTTGGTCTTTCGGGTTCTTGGCGAGCCCTTTTTCCCCAAGGGGCCGTATAGGGTTTACGCAGTATGCCCCATGTCGGGGGGGCTTTGTTGCAATTTTTTCTTTTTAATAACTCTCCTTTTATTTTCCCCCGTATTGGACATTTTTAAGGGTTTGCGTTCTCAACCGAAGAACTTCAAAAAACAAACTAATAAAACTAATTCGCGTAAAAAACGAGGGGGGGGAGGTTTTTAATAAAAAAAATTTAAATCATTTTTGCCCATCAAAAGTTTTCCAAAAAAATTTTTTTAAAAATTAAACGAAAATAATACCAAGTTTAAATTTTTGGAAAACATCCCGCCCCCTTAAAATTTATCCGCGTAAACCGAGATCAATTCAAAATTTTATTTTTTCAGGGTTTCAATCCAAGAGGGAAAGAAAACACAAACCGTGAAAAATAATTTTGGCCGGGTTTGGGGGGGAAGGGGGAACCTATTTTTCTCAAAACCCTCTCATCTAAATTTTGGTTTTTTTTAAGGAAACCTCCTAAAAAATTTTTTTTAAAAGGCGTGACTCGGGGCCCCGGGACACAGCCAAAAAGTAAAGGGTTTTTTTTTAAAATTTTTTTGGCCCCCAGATATGGACTTTTTCCCCAAAACCCCTATTAGACCATTTTTCCCAAAAATTATGTTTCACCGTTTTCCCCAAAAATCTCGATCCGATTAAACTTCTTTGAGGGGTTTGGAGTGTTAGGGATACTGTTTAATTTTGATCCTTTAAATAATTTTAAAATTTTACAGACATCCTTAAAATTACCTAAAATTTTTAGATCCTTTTTTTAGGTGTAATACCCTTAGTTTAATTTTTTTCCCCTTTTTTGGGGGAAATCTTTTTGGAGCTACCTTTAAAGGCGCTGATTTTTTTTTCCCCGGTCTGCGCCTTCGCCCAAAAGGCAAGAAAAATATGCCCCTTTACTTTATCTCCTTTATCACCAATCTTGCCAACCCGGAAAACAACTTTTTTTTTTTCCCAAAAACGCACCCTTTTTAAAATTTTTTGGGGAAATTTTTAAAAATTTTCCGGACCTAAACATTTCAGGTTGTAGCCCTCCTTGGAAAAATTCGTTACCTTAACATCTTTTTCGGACCCCTATTTTAAGGGAAAAAAATAAATTTCCCTTTTTGCCCCTTACCCATCGGTCTAAAGAAGAAGAAGAAAACTCAACGTCGTCAGCGGTGTCCTACTACTACTACTAGACGCCGTAAGAAGAAGGGAGGAATTCTACCTATATTACCTTTGATCGCAGCGCCTGGAGCCGTCGCCAGAGGAGCCGCAGGAATCACCAAGGCCGTACAAAGTGCTAAAGCGAATACGAAACAATTGAACGAGGCTCAGAGACATAATCGTACGCTCGAAGCTATCGCCATGGGGCAAGGTATGTATCTACGACCTTACCCGAAATTAAAATGACTACCTAAACGTGCCCTTACTGAAACGGATCTGCGCAAGTACGCCGCCGAGTTAAAAATCCCATTCTTTAGAGGAGTATTTGCGAAAGATGCTTTACCTAACCCTCCTCCTTGGAAGATAGAGAACGCCATCATCAATCTTGATGATGATAGTGGTAAGGGTACGCATTGGGTGGCGTATAAGAAAAACGGTGAATGGGCGGTTTATTTCGATAGTTTCGGTGATCTAAGGCCACCGCTCGAACTTGTTCGTTATCTCGGAGGAATACCCATCACCTATAATCATACTCGGTATCAAGAGTACGGGACCGTTTTATACGGACATCTTTGTTTAGCTTTCCTTAAATACTCACGTTGACGTTCGAACTTAGTAAATATGTCTATGACACTTACACTGACAGGTCAGAGTTCGAATCTGACAGAGAACAACTTCCCGCATATCCTGCTTGGAGAAGAGAATCGTGAAGAAGAATGGTTCATCGGACTGATCAATCTGGCCACGTTCAATTCCATACCGAACATTGACGAACGTAATAATAATTTTTTTTGCGGAGGTAAAGAGTATACAGTCCCTCCAGGCACCTATGAACTTGAGGCGTTGGATCTATTCTTACGAAGGGAAGTCCCGAGTAACGTAAAGTTCTCGATTATCGGTGACCCTAGCACTTTAAAGAGCTATATCACTTGCAATAAACCTATCGACTTTACCCGACCTGGTAGGTTTGCATCCTTGCTAGGGTTCGACTCAGTCAAACTTCCTGCAGGGAAGACGCACATATCTACCAATACCGAGAATATTCTTCACGTGAATATAATTCGTGTAGAATGTAGTCTCGCTAGCGGGACTTACGTCAACGGAGAACCGAGTCATACCTTGCACGAGTTCAGCATGACCGTCCCGCCAGGCTATAAAATAGTGGAAGCGCCTAACAATATTATTTACCTTCCGGTAACGAAGCGAGTAATAGAGTCTATCTCGGTACGACTTGTTGACGAGCGAGGAGATATCGTCAACTTTAGAGACGAGACGATATCGCTACGTCTACATCTGAAACGACTCGCTGGAGATGGTACTCGTACTAGATAAAACAAGACGGCGAAGTCTTCCTCGAAACATTGAGAGAAGGACAGTGAAAGCGTTAACACCTGCCAATAAACTCTATTTAAGACGTCTAGGTTACTCGTTACGAAAATAATGGATAACGTCGTGGATATTCTGAACATTGGGGAGTCTGCCGCTTTTGATACAGCCTTGACCAATTTCCAGTATCATTCCTACGCCTCGTATATTCCCGGTCCGTTAGCTAACGGGAACGAGCTTAGGATATCTATCCAACAAGAAGGGTTATGCACCCTACCTCATCGCTCTCTGCTACATATCAAAGGGCGACTACTTTTGAATACGGGAGAACCTGGAAGCACTTCGAGAATTGTTAATAACGGAATACTGCATCTATTCTCAAGAATCGCCTATGAGATCAACGGGGTGGAGATTGATCAATCGAGAGATGTGGGTATTTCGACCCAACTTAAAAACTATCTATCTATAAGGAATGGTTGGCAGACTCATCTTTCAAACGCCGGCTGGAGGTTTGAAGGAGTTCACGTACATGCTGAAACAGGCATCTTTGACGTATGCATCCCTTTACGTCTCATACTAGGATTCGTTGAAGACTATTCCCGAATACTGATCAACGCGAAACAAGAGCTGGTGCTAGTTCGTTCCACCAGCGACAACAACGCTTTACAAAGAGCCCCTCCTCTTTCTGCAGAGACTCCCTCTAGGATTGAGTTAAGTAAAATATCTTGGCTTGTACCGCATATAAAGACTGATGATATCAATCGTCTCAACCTGCTTAATTTCATCAAGAGCGGGAGGATCATCGAGCTACCTTTCCGTACTTGGGAATTGTACGAGTACCCTAACGTACCCACCTCTAATCAGCATGATTGGACTGTGAAAACGTCAACTTTGCTGGAGAAACCTCGTTACGTTGTTTTCGCGCTTCAGACCGGACGGAACAATACGACGGTAGCAGCTAGAAGTATTTTTGACCATTGTAATTTACGTAATGCTAAACTCTATCTAAATTCTAACATGTACCCTTATGAGGATATGAACTTGAACTTTAGACAAGATTCCTTCTCGAAATTATACGAAGACTACGCCAATTTCCAGACTTTGTACTACGGAACGAGCGCCTCTTTACCTTTACTTGATCCTTCCCATTTCAAGTCTCACGCACCCATCGTTGTGTTCGATGCCAGCCGACAGGAAGATACTCTCAAGGACGGTATGGTGACGTGTCGTATAACGTTCGAGACGGAGGAAAATATCCCTGTAAATACCAAGGTGTTTTGTCTCATCATTCACGATAGAGTGGTCCGCTATAACCCTTCAAGCAGTGATGTAAGCAAGATGACATCATAAAGAGGGAAAACCTAATTGTTCTCGACTATTAAAGGAACTGAGAGGATGTCTCGGCTACAGAGTGTTATCGGTGACGATAGTGTCAAGTACGGACTAGACAAACCCTGCTAAAATGTCTGAGTGCTCTGCGAATGGTTTAAGAATTTTAAGTCTGATCGGTCAAAACTTTTGCGATCCAACCAAGAGTGCGATGCGGAACGATACGAGTTCGGTTATTCCAGCATTGCTTCATATGATAGCCCTGATAAACGAGTATAAAGAGTACATAGATTTCAATAAGTTATCATGCGCCTGCGGTCAAGACGAGGTTGACATGACCAGACGGAAGAAGAAAACTACAGACGCTTCTAAACGTAAGCTCGGAAAGAAGATGGAGCCTGCAAAGAAGAAGCCTCGAGAGGAGTTGGAGGAAGCGTAAGTCCTCGATTATCACTTAAACATATGAATCATGTAAAAGAATTAATGATGATTGGAAAAAATAAATGTTTAATGTATGAATCTTGTAATTAATCATTAAAAGTTAATTACAAGATTCATACATTAAACATTTATTAAACATTTATTAAACATCTCTCGCAAATACTCCTCTAAAGAAGGGGATTTTTAACTCGGGGCGTACTTGCGCAGATCCGTTTCAGTAAGGGCACGTTTAGGTAGTCATTTTAATTTCGGGTAAGGTTGTAGATACATACCTTTCCCCATGGCGATAGCTTCGAGCGTACGATTATGTCTCTGAGCCTCGTTCAATTGTTTCGTATTCGCCTTAGCACTTTGTACGGCCTTGGTGATTCCTGCGGCTCCTCCGGCGACGGCTCCAAGCGCTGCGATCAAAGGTAGTATAGGTAGAATTCCTCCCTTCTTCTTACGACGTCTAGTAGTAGTATTAGGACACCGCTGACGACGTTGAGTTTTCTTCTTCTTCTTCTTTAGACCTGAACCCATCTTGACTTTAGCTTTCATCGCGTTGGTGATTGCCCACGCGGCGGCTTTCTCGCTCAACTTCGAGTCTGGCGCGAGTAATCTTTTCCACGATTTCTCGATAAGTTCACGATCTGCAGTATGACGTCCTGCAAGATCTTTCACCTTGGAGTAGGCGATATCGTGTTCTTTACAGTGTCGATCTAACTCGTTTATTCCAGGATCGCCCCGTTTCAATCGTTTTTCCAACTTTGTTCCCGGTCCGCAGTACTGGTATCCGGGTATATGCGCTTCAAACGGTAGATTATTGATTATCTTATCCAACAAACTTCCCCCTCTTCTTCGCCTCATGACACGTACTGATTAGCATTTATATAGGTGCGTCCGTTATACAGATGAAGTAGTCGTCAACATGCGGTTCGAGAAACAGACAGACTCTTTAACTGTACACAACAACGATCATGATGAGGGAGGAGCTTTACCTCAGAGACACGGTACGTTGTTGCCTGATACTATTCGCTGCATCATCTGTGGACCATCAAATTGCGGTAAAACCAACGCTATGATCAGCCTGTTGGAGGAACCTAACGGGCTACGCTTCAAGAACGTGTACGTTTACTCAAAATCGTTATACCAGCCTAAGTATCAACGTTTATCGAAGGTCCACTCACTCGTTGAAGGCATGGGCTATTTCCCTTATTCCGACAACGCGGAAATTATCCCACCGTCCGAGGCTGAACCCGACTCTGTATTCATATTTGACGACGTCGCTTGCGATAAACAGTTTAATATACAGGCTTATTTCAGTATGGGTAGACATAAGGCCATAGACTGTTTCTATCTCTGTCAGACGTACTCGCGCATCCCGAAACAGATGTTGAGAGATAACGCTAATCTTCTCATCCTATTCAGGATGGACGATACGAACCTGAGACATGTCTACGACGATCACGTGAACACGGATATGACTTTCCAAAAATTCAAGGAGGTGTGCTCGCTGTGTTGGAAAGAAAACAAGTATGATTTTCTCGTGTTGAGCAAAGATCATGAGATCGATAAAGGACGATATCGCTACGGGTTCGATACCTTTATCTTGCACGATTGAGGCGAACGCGCGTTCAGTACGCGATAAGACATCATGTCGTCCATATCTAAATTCGGTCATAGTCTCTACAAATATAGATCTCTCATCGAGTCAGAGGGAAATCTAACTCTAAACTCTCAAGGGTATTACGACGCTAGATCGAAAAGGATCGTCAACGTCGAGCCGCCCGTCACATCTAAGGATGTCTGTAACAAGTCTTACGTCGATAGGATGGATGCGAGACATAGTAACGAGCAGATAGTCGCTCTCAACACTGCCAAGTACCTCATCAAAGGACAGATGGAATCGTTGATCGAGGATTTTGAGAACAATCGAGTGAAATACATCAACTTTGAGAAGAGTGCTCGTCAAGGGGTAGAGGAGGTGCGGAAACTGTCTCATCATCATGAGGATCGTCTCAACGAAAATAAAACAACGCTTGACGTTTTAGGTTCTAAGCTGCTAAGCCTAGAGGAAGCTTTCGAGATACATCGAACCATTTACAACGATTTTATAGCCGGAGGTGTACTACGCTTAAGGGGACTGGATAACAACAAGCTTTACGATGCAGACGGTATAGTTTTGCGAAACATAGGTATGCCCTCATTACCTTCAGACGCTGCGTCTAAAGCTTATGTAGACTCTACGGTTAATCGTAGTTTCATCTACATCTACTTGGATTCGAAACCTCTGAAGAAGGATGGGAGACATTTCGAATTGACTCTAACAGGTGAACGCGGTTATAAGTTCAAGAGGGCGGGCATCGTTTCAACGATGGTCATGAACTTGAAAGATATTATTTGCTTGTTGAATCTTAAAATTATCGATGACACTCCTTTCGAGGTGTTCAAAGATGACTCTATATCTTTCATGATAGAAACACGCTCGACGACGGCACCTCAGATTTTACACGTCGAATTAGGTTTTACTTACGTTTAGATATAATGAACCGTTTCTTCGCCGTAAGAGACATTCGCACCTTACATCATGTCGACGAAGGTCACGGAGGATATCATAAAAGCGAGTAAGATTATTAAACGAAAGTATAAGCAACTACGCGATGCCCGGCACGAGTCGGAGCACGTAGCGAATGAAACGTTCAAACCTATCACGGAACCTCTAAACAAGATGGTGAAGGCGCTCGCCGAACCCGAACCCGAAGCCCCACCCGAGAGATCGCAGAGCAACCATCTATTGGATACTTATCTTTATTCGTCTCACACGCATTCTGATAAGACATATGGGGTACGTCATGAAGGCGACTCTACCAAGCTCGGAGATACGCCTATCGTATTCGACGGGAAAGACAGAACAATACTTCTCAACAATAAGACGGTACCGTATACTCGAGGACTATTAGAATTACTCTTCAGAAGAGCACCCGCGCATTATACTAAGGAAGATCTGAAAGTATACATGTCTATGCTCGAAGAAACGAACGCGCATCGGTTGAGAATTGAACCGTACACTCGTATCAAGATGCGGGCGGGATCAAAGTATTCGCTAATCATCAAACCTATGTTTGAAGAGGAGCTCGAGGGTGAAGGTTTATACCAGATGGCAACGGGAAGAGGCGTCGATTATACCTATTGGGACGATCCTAACGAATTGGTTGATCGATTACGACTCTCGCACGCATCTACCGAGGCCGGACATTCCGCTCACCATAACGAGATCGTTTCTATCATCGAGGATTTACGCGAGGCGGGAATCATCGTATAAAGACATTCAACTCTTCGATATTTTATCATAATCATGTCCGGCGTCAAGTGGGAGATTGCGCGCGAACTTCATCGTCCGGCAAGACGACGATTCCCCCGAAGACACGTTAGCGTACGAGGCTTGAACGAACTCCTTCAGGCCGATCTGGTAGAGATGATACCCTACTCTGGTTCGAATAAGGGATTCAAGTACCTTCTCACCGTCATCGACGTGTATTCCAAGAGGGCTTGGGCTGCACCCGTCAAGACTAAGACGGGCAAGAACGTCAGCGTCGCAATGGCTCTCCTCCTCGACAAGGTAGGTTTACCTCGTGTACGTCATCTCCAAACGGATAACGGGTCGGAGTTTTACAACGCAGAATTTAAAACACTCATGAGGAGAAAGAGGATCAATCATTATTCTACATACAGCAACGTCAAGGCTAGCGTCGTTGAACGATTTAATCGCACTCTCAAGAACATGATGTGGAGGAGGTTCACGGCTAAAGGATCGTATCGATGGATCGATATGATCGATTCCTTACTGGACGAATACAACCGTACTGTACACTCGACCATAAAGATGAGACCTATAGACGTCAAGGACGATAGAATTTTACATACAGTCTATAAACGTTTCAAGAGCTCAGATTCCACGCCGAACGTATTTAAAGTGGGCGATATAGTCCGTATCAGCAAGTATAAGGACGTTTTAGAAAAGGGTTATACCGCAAACTGGTCGACTGAACTGTTTAAAATACGCAAGGGGGTCGAGACTAATCCCAGGACCTTCCTACTCGAAGATATGAAAGGTAACCCTATCACGGGCGGTTTCTACGCTAAGGAACTTAGAAAGACTTCGTATCCCGACGTCTACCTCGTGGAGAAGATAGTCAGACGTTCCGGAAATAGAGCGTACATCAAATGGTTAGGGTTCGACTCGACACACAATTCGTGGATCGATGTGAAGGATATAGAGGGGGGGCGAGGGTATGTTCCCTCATCCATCCCGAGCATATAAAGCGACCGGGAGGTAGGGAGACGCATCTCATTCGAAATGTTTAGACGGTTGGGTTATCGTCTGGAGGACATGAGTGAAATTAAGATCTCAGACAACAGCTTGGAATACTACATCGCGAGAGCCGAGAAGGGTTACAGCGAGTGTTGCGACTCTTCGGTGCACTGGCTCAGATGCCATAATCCGGGAATGTACGAGGCGAGTCAGTCCGTCGAGAACTGTTCAACATCATGTCCCGTCTACAAGCTGAAGGAAGGGGACGAGCCGCAAATTCTCAGCGAAGACGCTCCCCAGCTCGAGGAATCGACATCCCTGCTCGAGGAAGACGCTTTGTGCGTCGAGCTGGATCGGATCGAGCGTGAGGAACTCGACCGCGTCAAAAGCATCTCCGAACTCGAAAAGTATCGGACCTACAACGTTCGTCGCCTGGAAGGAGACGAGGAGATCAGCGAACCGGAGTACGAGCCAAACATCGTGACGCTGGACTATGTGGGCAAAGTGCGTCTTCCGGGTAAAGACTTTGGCGCGAGATACAGAAGTCGGTTTAACGCGTCGCAGCGTGGGCTGATCTATCTAGGTGACGGCAAATACGATATTTTCAAGTGGTGAAATAACCGGTCGTGCGCGTGTGCTGAAAAGACTATATGTATGTGTATGTCGAAAGACTAAGACTATGCATGAAAGAATCCTTGAGAGAGAGAATTTTGTACTGAATATATGTATCAATGTAATATTAAGAATATACTCGGTTTTAAAAAAACTGTACTATTTATTTAGGGGTGAATAATACTTGTCATATCCTTAATTCCCAATCTTTGCTAGGACTGAGGATTGAGGTCAGACCATCAGGGTTTGAGAGAGAGAGAGAATATACTCTGTACTATTTATTTAGGGGAGGATAATACTTGTCATATCCCAAGGACTGAGGGTTCGAGGTCCATAAGCTGCCCTCCCAAACCCTACTACATCACGTCGATGAAGAGAGAGAGAGAGAGAAAAACTCACCGGGAGAGAGGGAGAAAAAAACTCGCTGGCTCGTCGAGAGAGAGAACACTCAACCCTGCCTCATCTGATGAGAGAGAACCCTGACCCCTCACCTCTCTCTGTCATCCTTCTCAATCTGATGAGAGAGAGAGGGAGAACCCTGACTCATCACCTCTCTCTGTCATCCGCGTGCTCCGAGAAACTTGCTAGACAACCTGTGTCCTCGTAACTTCATCAGCACGCGTTCCAACCCTTCAATTATGGAAATGAGTCCCCGTATGCCGCACCAAAAAAATAGTCTCTCTCTCACTTCTCTCAGTCAGCCAGGTGCTCCAACCACCCATCCCCCATCCCCCCCTTCTCCACACCTCACATCATAACATCTCAGGAACCCTCCCAAACCCCATCACATCTCTCAGTCATCCCCCCACCTCCCCACCTCCCCACCTCACATCACCGCGACATCTCAGGAACCCTCCCAAAAAAATATTAAACTCCCCCTCACTCATCCCAGGTGCTCCATCCCCCCACCCCCCTCCTCCACACCTCACATCACCATATCTATCACAACATCTCAGGAACCCTCCAACTCTTCAATATTATGTAAATGTGTGTTGCATTATCTGCACTTCTCCCTTACTCTACATTTGTCTCCAGATCCCCCCTCTATCCATCCTCTCCCATCCCCGTGCCCTCACCTACCTTCTAATAACACACTATATTTTGAAGCATAACTTAATAAGCTTTAAGTACCACACTTTACAATTTAACCCTCCACTACAAGCCGCCACTGCAGAAAATGTCCCGGAAAACCCTGGGTACGGGACGATTCCCGGATATCTCAGTGGTAAGAACATTGCCGTACTAAGTCAACAGTCCTGGGTTCTAGGTGTCAGTTTTACAATATAGAGATTAAAACTGTTAAATGAGGCTAATATACTGGATACATTTATTACCACTATATCAATACTAAGGGCCAGGCCTGCCCCCGATGATCGTAATTTCGTTTCACGTCAAGATTGTTCCCGGTTGTTTTTATCTATGTTTAGATTATTAATAACAGGAGGTAGTTATATCTGTGTCCGTGGCTGTCAGCTTATCAGGCTATGGTAAAAAAAAAAAAAATAATAATGCGTGTAAGGACATACAGTTTGGAAGGTGCAGATCGATGCAATCCCTTCGCTACAGGAGTCTTCTTTCAGCATATTCTTTATATAACATTTGATGTTATTCTAACCGAAATATTTGATATATATTTTAATTTTGCTTTGCGGCAGAATAGGAGGATAATTCAACGAAGAGATTATTTTGTTTATTTAAAAAATAATGATATAGCTTTAAAAAAAATTCTTGGCATACTCAATTCCTTGCATAAATTTTGGGCTCCTCCTTTATAAGGACAGCTTAACAATTGCTTTGTGCTACGGTGCGATGCGGCGTGCTCTTGAGAAGAGTACATGTAGGTGGCCATGGCGGAACACTGGAGTATGAAGTAGGAAGGTAGAAACTAGATCTATCGAAGGTCTTGTCCTGGGAATTACTTATCGTATTGGAAAATGCCGGTCGGACTGGAAACTGTCTCCAGCAAAGTACAAAGGCGGATCTGGATCAGTATGTGCCAGATCTATCCGAAGTATAAAAGCTGTGTTACCTTGGGAGGAACCTGAGAGTATGGTTTCTGAATATAAATTTTTGCTCAACTTATCGATTGTTAAGGGAGTTCTATTACACAACCCTATTTTGGTATTCAGATTCCGTAACAACATTAATATTTCATCTATTTTTAAATTCAGTTTTTATGGAGGCATACCTGAGGGAGCAAGACTGTTGAGGAACTCAACTGGATAGTTACTGTGGGTACCGGAACGTTTTTATGTCGGGAGGGGGTTAGAGGGTAAAATGACGTTATGTCTAGGTTAAGTAGTTAGGTTGAGTGAAAAACACCGAGGAACGGGGATAGCTTAGGGAATAAAATGATGTTATGTCTAGATTAATTTATGTTGATTAAATAACATAAGAGGAAAGGGAGGAAATGACGTTATATTCAAGCTAGGTTAGGTTGAGTAAAACACACACATATACGGGGGGGGAGGTGATGATGATAGTGGGGAGAAAAACTTACAAATCAAAACAAAAATAATAGAGTTATGCTGTAGAATTTATTAGTTTGAAAAAATACTATTGGTACTATGATAATGCAATTTGTAAATATTAATTTGACTTAACACAAAAAAGAAATAGTGTAGTGATTACAAATAAGTCAAAACCAGTTTTACAAACATTCATACATCTGAAATAATTAGAGTTAATTAATTCGTCATTTTCACCGTATAAACATCAGATAGTTCTGAGTAAGCGGTAATAGCACACATGTGATTTAAACGTTTTTGTGCCATGGATGTTCGGAAGCGTGTATTTATTTTGCACATAATTGAAAATAATCTTTCAGCTGTTGCGGATGTAGTTGGTACCACCAATACGTCCAATAGTAATCTTAGGATAGGTGGCTCAGAAAACAGTGTCTTCGTTTCAGGGTGTATTTCTTTGAATCTATTTACAAAGTATTTTTACTACATGACACATTATATCCTCAGAAGCTAGCACTATATTCGCCAACAAACGGCGGCCGCTTGGTTATTAATGTATAGCTTAGTTGCGTGTTGATGCCACGGGGGATGCCAAACACTATTTGAAGTTTGAATTAACTGTTCGATAAATTACTTTTATATTTTAGTTTTAAATATGTGTTCATCCCATAATGTTGGAGCTATTAGCAAAAATTTGTTGCCACTAGAAGATATTTTTCAAATACAGCTAGTTCAAACCTCTACCGCATTTTATTTTGTTCATAATATTGTCTAATAATAATAAATTATTTTTCTGTATTATGCCTTAGCTAAATCAAAAACATGGTTAGAAGCAGGACTTTGGTTCTATTCTAAAATTTTTGGAGGTATTATCCTTCTTGGTTATGAAATGCCAACTATTAAAAAAAATCAATCTCATTCCAAATACGAATTATATTAAATTCAATTTCTGATCGCTGGCATTTTAAACCTTGTAGTGTTGCATTCTCCCCCCCCCCCCCCCCTCTCTTTTTTCGCACCTATTATGTTTGTGTTTTACTTTCTAAAATAGTACTGAGATTCCAGTCAATGTTGGGAAGACTTAGGATTTTTTCCCAAAAAACACAATCACTCTTGAAACAAGATCTCGATGTCCAATTGACTCAAGAGCTAAGGTAAGAAAATCTAGTACCACTGGATACAGGTTTAAAACACCTGATAAGGGTGCTTCTCGTACAGTCAAACGAGTTGGAAACAATGTGCATTACCCAGCACTGGTCAAATTGTACTCCTTAGCGATTTAGCAAACACGTCAAACCACTTGGGAGAAACTTTGACAATTACTTCTATATCTTTAGCCCACTGCAAACAGTCTCAGAGGAATAATTATGATGAGTCTTATAATAGTAAACTAAGCGCATGAGCTGCGCAATGAATATTATGTCATGCTAATGGCTGCTTTGCGAGTATTCTTGTTTTCTCGACAAATTTACATCAGCCATGTTGGAGCCACCGTTGTTGAACTCTCCTTTTAGATAGTCTAAGCTCAAAACAAGGCAGAGCAGTGGATATTTAGTTAAATTAAACAATGCTTCTGCAGTCATTGATGATCTTTTATCTAATTCAATGAACAACTTGCCATTATTAAATGTGTCATAACTACAGTTTGGATATTTATTGACAATTGTTACTTGCCCTTAATGCCACTTGTTTTGTTCACTACTAGAACAAACTCTTCTCTTTTTTATAATTTCAACAACGTTGCGAAGAATACTATGAAAAATTTTGATTTTTACTATTTTTTGGATATCGAATTAAGTGAACCATTCTTTTCTGCATCTAAAAATTTCAAATTCTTGAATGTCATTTTCCCCCAAGAGGAGGAGCTGAATATAATTTCCATTGTCATTTTCTTGCGCCCTTAATGCTAATCTCTGGTGTGCTAAAACAAAAGCCGAAGGAGTTATCACTTTTAAAATAGCATGGTTTTGAGCCTGGTCATGGATTTCTTGTTGAGAAACAATATATTTTACAGATGTACGTTTTTAGAGCATTTCACTTTATTATTAATTCTTTGTGACGAGGGGAAACTTCGTGCTTTTGAAACTTATGAACTTCTTTCTTCTAATTATTAAATACTTCAGAAGTCAGCAATGGATCATGATTTGATTTATAATAAACACATTTTGTATTCAGAGCTTGAAACAAAATACGAAATGTTTTATATTAAAATGGATTCAAGAATGATTTTTATACCAATTATTTTTAAAATGGTGGTTTATTCAGCCTTGATTCCGTGATATAATATTTGAATGTTGATGAGTAATTTAAACAGATGCAATATGTTCATGTTCAATTTGAAATGGTACAAGTTGGACATCTGGAGGTTGATGGTTCTTTTCATCAAATTCAATATCTTCCTGTTCAATTTTAAAAGGTAGTTTGTACATCTGAAGATTGATGGTGATTTTCAACAAACGCAATATATTTATGTTCATTTTGAAAAGGTACAAGTTGGAAATCTGTAGGTTGATGGTCCTTTCCAACAAATGCAATATCTTCATGTTCAATTTGAAAAGGTACAGGCTGGACATCTGAAGATTGATGCTTCTTTACAATACGCAATAACTTCATGTTAACATCGAAAAGGTAACGGTTGGACATCTGAAGGTTGATAAGGCTCTTCAAACGACGCAATATCTTCTTTTCCAATTTTAAAAGTGCAGGTTGGACATCTGAGTCTGTATCTGAAAGAAGATAAATAAAAATCACTTCAATATGGATTTATATTATTATTTTGTCTTGACAATTTAAATGCCTGGTTATTATTAGATTTTCTCTTTTATGGCAGCGCGATTCCTTTTGTCAGTGGACTTGGATCACCAATGCGTCCTGTCCCCCGCCTTCTTCTTCAGCACACATAATTTTAATATTTTCTTCAGGTCATCCAATATTTGAATACTCTTTCCTAAGCTCCTAATCCCTTAAACCTTGCATTCTATGACTTCATGGCAGAAGACAGTTCCTCCTAAGGATGCTTTTTACTGAAGAATCACATCCAGAATTGTTCTCTTTTCACAATATTCTTAGAACCTCTTCATTTTTCACCCTGTCTGTCCACCTGATGTTCTAAAGTCATCTCCAATACAACATTTTAAAGCTCTCCAAGTAATTATTTTCCGTATCTTAAGAGTCTAAGTTTGTTCTTCATGCAGCGCAATGCTTCAGAGGTATCATTTCATCAATTTCTTCCTCAGCTCAAACTGAATTTACTGCTCAACAACAACCTCTTATTGTTGAAAGATTCGTTGAGCATGGTGTTCCTCGACATGATTTTCTTGTTACAGTAGGCATCCTTTGTAAGCAGACTTCCCAGTTACTTTAACTGATACATGCTTTCCAATTCCTGGCTTAAAATTTTGATTTTCAGAGGCTCTTTATTTTTTGAAATCCCCATCACTTTTGACTTCTCAATATTGATCTCCATACCCTATATTCTCCCTGTCTCCACCAGTTAGTCCATCATTTCCTGCAACTCATCTTAATTTTTGGCCAGCAATGCTAGATCCTCAGCCTATTTTACTGTTAACGATGCACCCTCCCATTCTGGAATTTCCACTTCCCTCCAGGGCCTCCCTGACCAGCCACTCTTCATGCCAGTTGAACTGAGAGTGTGAAAAAGAGCATCTCTGATTCACTCCTCCTTCTATCTTTACGTTGTTGTCTCTCCATCGTTCAGCCTCACCTTAACTCGATGTACCAGGAAAAGGTTTGCACAAAGATTTATATCTCTATAGTTGATGCCGATTTTATTGAGTATTTCCATCGGTTTCTTCCACTTAACTCTATTGAATACCTTTTGACAGTTGATTAAACCTATGTAAACCTCTTCCTTGGTTCCCGCACTCTTTTTGAAATTATTCTCTGCATCCCGATGGCATGTCTGGTTATTTTCCCATTTCTGAATCCAAATAGGTCTTCTCCTATCATACATTCTATTTTCTGTTCCATTCAGCTGTTGAATATACTTACCATTATCTTCCCTACATGAGAAATGAGGCTGATGGTCCCGTTGTTACTTCATCTCTTGACTTGTTTCTTTTTCTTTAGAGCCACCATGGTCAAGTCTAGAAAATGTTTGGACCATTTTCCCTTGTTTCGTAAAATTTTTGCACAGATTTTATTGCCATTAGTTCGTTTTTCCCTAGTCCCTTTAGCAGATCAGCTGGTATGCTGTCATCTTCAGCAACGTTCTTCCTTCATATGTCCTTTATGGCTTTCTACACTACACTATTTAAAATTCTGGCTCCTTTTTTCTCTCTTCCTCTACTTCATATTCTGCTTCAGTCTCCAGATTCCCTGGTCAATTTTCCTTTTCGTACAATTTATCCATATATGTTTTCCAAATCCTAAGAACTTCTTTATGATACATCACCATCTGACTTTTGGGTCTTATATTCATATTGTTTCCATTCCCTCCCAGTTCCTTTGTTTTCTGGTACCAGAGGACATACCTTCATTTATTTATTTTTGCAGTTCGATAATCTCAACGCATGTTTTTTCTATAATAGTATTACATCGCTTGGTCGGGTTTATCCATAACTCATTGCTTAGCCTAATATATAATTTTTTGCTGACTATTTCCATTTCTTTATTTATTCCTTTTCTGAAGAATGTATGTTGTTATTCAGCGTTTTCATGCAATCCTCTTTACTTTTCCAACAATGTCACGTAGAATATTCAAAATTATATCCTCAGTACTATCCTATTTACTTTCCAATCTTATAATTTTTTCTGTCACCTAACTTAACTTTTGTTCTATTGAATTTCTTACAATATCACTATCCCTTCTTATCTCTTCCGAGTCTCATATCGGTTTTATATTACTCATCTTCCTGATCCTTTTCAGTCTTGTTTCTTTGCATGCCACCAGCAGGTTCTGGTTCGAATCAATGTCAGCTCTTGACAATGTCTTCACATCCTTCACTCCATTCCTGAATCTCTGTTTAACAAGGCTGTAGTCAAATTGGTTCCTGGGCTCCTTCATGTGTACAGTTTTGTCCTCCATTTCTTGAACCAGGGGTTTGCCAGCATCACATCATTCCTCTGGCAGAATTTGATGAGCACCTGCCCTTGTAATTTCTCTCTTTCAGTCCGACGTTATAAAAAAAAGTGTAACTATTGCTATCCTAGATTAATATATTAGTTTATAAATTAAATAAATGGTACGACAAAATTGCACAAACCTTATCATATTGTGTGTAATGGCTTAGAATATGGTTTTCAAAAATAGGTTTCAAGTATGTTTTCTCATAAAAAAAAAAGACATCATTCTGTTGATCACAATAAATAGTATCGATAAATTTTAAACCAAGTTGGTCGAATGTATTTAACACAATTCTAAATTTCAAAAATAAACTATTTGTAAATTATCATAAAATTATTTGTTATTTGTAAAAATGAAAACGTATACTTATTTATCATAAATATTTATTCCCATATTCCAATTTTTAATTCAAACTTTAAGGTAAATTATATATATATATAATCAGTTTAAGTAAACTACTCTTAAATTAATGTATTTTAAATAAATAAAGTTACATTATTATTTATAGTGTAAAATAGTCCCCGATGCCAATTTTGAACCAAATCGTTGAAGCTATTTAAAAACATCAATTTTTTCAAAAGTCAATCATTAGTTAACTACTATTAAATGATTTTGTTTTTAGAAAATCAAATTCATATAACTATTTAAAATACAAGCAACTTAACAGTTAACTTACCCATTTAAAAAAATACTAAAGTGATTTTTTAAATTATTCAAATTTTAAAAAAATCAGTGAACTACACATAGCCGAATCCCCCCCCCCTAACCCCCGTAATTCCCTCACCCACCAAAATGTATACAGCCTTATTCGTCATGTTCATGTCATTTGTAAAATATTTCAAGTTTTGAAAAAATCATTAATCAGTAAACTACCCATAAATGATGTTTTAACTAAAAAACAATTAAGTTGTAGTATGGCGCTATAAAATCTAAATAACAAATTTGAACAAAGTCCACCAAACAGTTTCGAATCCATGACCAGAGACACACAGACAGAATTGTAAATTCTTCCATTTTGGGTTCATGTTTACATAAAACGCAAAGCTTCGTCCTAATCTAGAGATAAGCTCCCCACTCCTCCCCCCTATCACAATAATTTATCTAGAGATGAGAAAGTAAAAGAAATAAAACATCAAGAATCAATTTTGAGAAAACCGATTAGGAACATATATATACACATATATATATATATATATATATATATATATATATTGTGTGTGTGTGTGTGTGTGTGTGTACCTATATATGTTATGTATATGTACGTATATATACATATAAATATATAAATACGTATATAGGCCTGAGTAGAAGCAGTGAAATAAAGGAAACTTATTGGAACAATGATGCTCATTGCTAGCAGCTGAGGGGCTGCGGAGAAGGTGTAGGTAGTTTTTCTGGACAAACTAAATTAACTTCTCTTCAAATAAGCCTAAAAGTGAGTAACAAATGGTAAATGTTCAGCATTAATTATTTTCTTCAACTTCCTCCACGAACTACACACTATGTGCAAACCTCTAGATCAGTGGGGTACCCAACACTTATTACTTAACGGACCCGCAACATTGTTTATTCCGTACAGGGAATGGGGGGCATGGCCAGGTTTTTTTTTGCAGGCCTTAAATAGGTCGAATATAAATTAGAGACTCACAAACTATTATTATTTATGATAACATGACACCTTTTTCTGCGTAGATTTTTTTCTAATTAGGACCTTTGTAAATTAGCCCTAACAGTTTGTAATGCAATAGATTTGACCCTAAGGAGTATTTGAAAGCATTGACCATTTATCATTCTAATTATTTATATATTCAAAAATATTTTACATATAATTAAACATATTTTACTTTATTTAAATTTTACAACCTATTACGTGGCGCTTAAATCACGTCTTCCTCTAAATTATTTACTAGTTAGTTCGCGCCTCGTGGTACGATGGCAGCATCTACTGGAGCTAAACTTAAGAAATGTTAACGTCTTTTAACGTAATCCAGACAAGTTAAGATCTTTTAAAGTATTTCCTCTTCGAGAAGCTTCCATACGCAATAGGTATTTTTGTTCTGAGTTTGTAGGTGTGTAATTTACCGTTAGAAAGGTTCCTTCGAGAAGCTTCTATTGAACTCAGATATATGTGACTTTTTGAAACTTCGTATTTTACTGTGCAATCAGTCGTGGTCTTGAATGGACGTGCTTTAAAGCGATCGGTGATTATAAGTTGCTAGGCCCTCGACATGATCGTGTTTCGATTAGAATATTAATAACAATATGTTTTCAATTTAAGGAATAAATAGATATCAAACTTTATGTGATATATTATCATTTATTAAAGTCTAATGATAAGGAACGAGGCATTATAAGTAAAGCACATAGTTGCGTAATAGAAACGATGATTTACGGAGTGACTCTTAAATGATTCTGTTATGTAATATAACAAATAGCATTCTAACGTGGGGAGGAGAAATGTAACAAATGACTTCCAATCACGGGGCTATTATACGTCAATAAAAAGAGAAGTATAGCAAATGGCGACACAACGTGGGGGTTAATATGCAACTATTAACACTTGCCGCGAACACGAAACGTAACAAGTTCTTGATCTAATCAGTGCCGTAGCCAGAAAATGTGCATGGGACTGAGGAGGGAACAGGTTGATAATTTAAAATGGGAGATAGTAGAAATATAAAACTGTTACTGGAACATTGATTAAGAGTTATATTGTTTTATCCAAATGAGAATAAAAGTTACTAATTAAATATAGTCAACATAAAATATCTGAAGAAAATTTGTGATCAAGCTAATACTAAAATATTTGACTCCTTGGTAGGTAAAAATATAATTGAATGAATAACGTATGAGCTATTTTAAATTGTATGTTTATAGGACTCTTTAAAGCCAGTGTCTTCCATTTCCTTAACTCTCTCCAAGCGAATGCAAGGGTATTTTTCTTAAAATAAATTTACTATACTAGCACCACGTCATACTACACAGTTGAGTTGTACACATTTGGTCTAGCGCTAATAAGTTAGGAAATAGTAAGATAGAATTTAAGGGAGGAAACATTTAGAAAAAAAACTACCCTAATTATAAACCATGCGGCTACCGAAAGGGGTTTTAACATATCTCAAGATGCTGAAAGTAAGTATTACACTTAAGGATTATTATTTGTAAACGTGTTCACACTTTTCGTCGTTTTTTAATAAAAATGTTCACAAATTAATCTCAACAGTTCTAGAACATTGTATTTAATATGCACTTTCTAAACAAGCTGACTATATCAGCACGAATATTACAAACTAAATTAACTTAGGACAGTACGTGGAAGACACACGTACTAACTTAGTGCCTAGATAGTTACTAATTGGAAAACAGGAACCCCTTGATTCATATTAAATATTTTAGCCAGCAGCACCCGGAGTCAAACCAGGGATTTCCAAGCTCGTGGTCGATCTATATTGCCACCTAGTTAAGGGAGCAGAAGCAAAACTCTTTAGAAGCGAACATAAAATCGAAACAATCTACCAATTGCGTTTTATTTAGTAAATGTTGCAGGAATTTTTAAAGCAAGTCAAAATATCAGTAATGAGACAAATCCATTACTCACCCTTTTAAAAACCAAACTGATATAATTTGTCTAGGCTTAGATAAATTTATCATAATTACTTGTAATGTCTGCCTATTTGTTTGGTAAAAACACTCTTTTTGTTTCTTCTCGCGTTTTGACAAGTATTTATGACAACCTTTTATTTCTGTTCCCTTGAGAGACTTTGATTAATCGATCAATATAACTACTTTTATTAATCTAAACTAATGATTGATCGAAGATGTTCACAAATCTAAAGTTATTTAAGAGTAATTTCTGTTAATGACTCATTTTAGGTTTATGAGGCGCGGTGCCGACCATAAGAGATATCCAGTTGACAATAGATGGTATTACTGGTGATGGGGATGCCAAGGTTCGAATCTCGGTTGGGTGTATTGTAGGTTTTCATTGGGTTAGTTTCCCCATCTCCTCCCTTAGTTATTTAGGGCGAACTTACTCTATATATCCTTCCTCATCCATCTTATATTATGCCATTAATGGCCTTAGTGCTAGATGATTTTATATTTTTACTTGTGCCGACTGAAATCTACCACAAAAAAAAACTACTCTCCGTTTTGAAATCAACATACAATACACAATTAATATAAAATACTGTTTGAACTTAAACTTATAGAAAAGTATTTTCTTACCTTAAATAAGTGTCGCATGAAAGAAGGAGTGTAATACTAAGAGTAGTTTTGGTGCCTTATAAGCCAGCTTATTATTCTATAACAGACACAATACCCGGCCGCCTGGGCGTTAACTAATCACTCTGAAAGAGGAAGGTCCAATTTAACATATTAGATATTTTTAAGACCAGGATGTCAACCCAGCACCGTTATGTCAATTTTTTTTTCATTTAGTTAAATTGTTTAACGTGTACTTTTTGAACAGAATACTTATATCAACCCACGACCAATAAATTAGTTTAAATCTAGAACAGACACAACCGGCCGTTTATGAATCACTATGGAAGGGTAAACTCAAATTTCATCAATGATAAGTTTTTCAGACATGCGAAGAATCAAACCCGGGACCCCTAGTTTAGTAGATAGACACCCTACCGACAGAGCTAAGGTGTTGGACCTTATGTCAATAATCATAAGCCCTACATCTGAGCTAAGGTTTCAGACTTAATTGCTATATATAGATGCAGATGTATATATATATATTTACGTATAGATCGTGGAATAAATGTTAACTTTATTAAGGGGTCAACCTACCGGAGCGTTTAGATGCTTTGTAGGCGTTCAGAACTCCCATATTATTTTATAATAAGTGGTTTGTTATTTCAAAATAATGGCTCATGTTAAAATGGATTTGAAACATATAACATGTTCTTTTAGGATTAGAAAATTACATTTTAGGTTTGCTAGTTTTCATTAAAAAATTATAAAAAGGGGAAATCAGCTTATTTTACAGGACTTTTCACGTAAAATGTTGAAGTTCTTAAATAAAAGTAAATGGCTATAACCATAAATAATACATAACAGGGTACCAATAACAAACATTAAGATGACTAAAGTTTGTTTTTGTGATTTTGAAGCTTTATAACTGCCATTTTCATAAGAAATACGCCAGTGAGAGGATATTTTCCTTTATCACGCTGCGCCCTTAACAGATAAGGGCACGTGTCGATAGGCACTCGGACTAAATACCAAGCTCTTGCTGTCTGGTTTTCTGGCAACGGACAGGTCAGAGTTCTACTCCCGTCTGGTGTACTGAGAGTGATTTTTAACTAAAAGGGTTTTCACACTTTTCAAGCAAAATGCGGATGTATTTATTATAAATTGTATCTAGCAATCCCTACCCTATTATTGTAAATAGTCTGATTGCCCGGACGGGTAGTACGTGGAACAAAACCTCTCCAGGGAAGATCCTACGTATACTTGATAGGGTTACCACCTCGTGGTGAGTAGGTGACTCGTTGAAGGTGTTAGTGTTGTGGGTTGCAGGTTCCAAGGCGCGGTGCGCGCTGCAGAGGCGGCCGCCGCTGCCGCCCCCCTGAGTTGGCCGAAGAGGCGGCGGCTGCAGGTGCCAGGAATACCAGACGGATCTGGTAGAAACCATCTGTCGCAAGTTACCAGGCGAGAGACCCATCCAGCTCGTGGTTACATAGGGGTCACACAACCGCGTAATAAACCTTGTATAGTGCTACCAACATAAAATAACAAGCTTCATGTTTTCATATTTTTTTGTAGAGTTGGGCATGTGGGCAAAAGCGTCACTCTCATCTAGCTCACGTAGAGTTGGGCATGTGGGCAAAAGCGTCACTCTCATCTAGCTCACGTAGAGTTGGGCATGTGGGCAAAAGCGTCACTCTCATCTAGCTCACGTAGAGTTGGGCATGTGGGCAAAAGCGTCACTCTCATCTAGCTCACGTAGAGTTGGGCATGTGGGCAAAAGCGTCACTCTCATCTAGCTCACGTAGAGTTGGGCATGTGGCAAAAGCGTCACTCTCATCTAGATCACGCCAGACGTGGAGATTTGGGGCCTTAATCCTAACCTGGCCTATTAAATATATTTTAAATTGAATTCCCATGCTTCGTATACGCAAATTCGGGCACATTTATTCCAAGTTATATATGTTTAAATTTACATTTTCCTACATTAGCTAAAGTACCAATCTTACACTTTTATAAACTAATACCATACTCAAAGTTTAAAGGTTCTTTGCTTATTACCGCATGAGCGCAGAATAAATAACTTTTGAACTGCCATAATGTTATTCCTAAAGCGATCTAAGTATCGTGACGTCATTCAATCTTGGGCTCATTATTTAAATTTACAGCCAACTGTACAAATAAATAACTGAAAGGGGTTTTCAGTTATTTTATTTCCTTCTTATGATGAGTGAACTCTACCAGAAATAGCTTCGTGCGATTAGAGCATCTGACTTTAAACTCGGAGGCCTGGGGTTCAATCTCCGATTGAATGCGCTGAGGATGATTTAAAAGTAACATTATGGATCTCTATCTTCCCTTTACGAAAATTCCAGGGAACGTCCTCTTAATTTGTTTGCAGGAATCACCTAACTTTTTATTTGAAAAGAAACAACACAATATTTGATTACTGAAATGAATCACAATTTATCAAGTTTATCTTTACACAAAATGCCAACTATGAATTATCTTTGTCAACAAATTTTGTTAAACGTTTGTTGTTGTTGTTGTTGTTGTATGCACCACGTATTACTGCCTACCTGGAATATTCGCATATTTACACTAATGAGAATGTGAAGAAGAAGGCAGAGTTTTAGAAAAAAACTGTGTCCACGTAAGCGTGGAGGCTAAGTTGTTTTCAACTATTAAAGACATTCGGCAAGAGTTCGATGTCACCATCACACCAGAATACATAATACTGACGACTTTGTCCACTTGTATTTCAAAATGGGCCATACTAGTGTTGATGCATTTCCTTTCGTTGATAAACAATAATCTTTTGGTTGGATTATTAGTCTAAATAATATACTTGGTGGTAGTAACAGGATTCTGGTAAGAAGAACCACTATGTATAATATTTAAAAATTGAGAACTTATTTCACCTACAGTAGAACCCCGTTATTCCAAAATCCCAGTGGTGTATTCTGAGATAAATTAATAGGTATACTGTACTATAAAAGTTTCAGGGGAGATTTAGGGGCCGAGGACCCTCAACCACGGTTGTCCAAGAACGTCAAGGGATTATTTCAGGGGATATATTTGAAGATGTGTCCATATAGAACAGTGGTTCTCGAACATTTATTATTTCCCTTTAACTGTATGCTATCTTAGGAAATGTTGAGCCCCCCTCCCCCCTCCCATATTCTTTCTTCTTTTATTTATCCATAGCGATGATTACAATCCACTCAAAGTGTAATAAAAAGTAACTCGATGGTATCATCCCGCATTCAGGCTATACCTACCGAGTGGTTACCAAACTGTTTGGCGAATTAGTGCCAACTCTTGCGGATAGAGGGTGTCATGTGGTCAGCACATCGATGACTCCGGGCCATCAAGCTCGGTTTTCTATACCGGAGCCACTACTACTTTATTCGAGTAGCTCCTTATTTATCCACCCTAGACTGATCTAGCCCGTTCCAGACCCACTGCTTCCCAGATAATCTGGACGCACCGGGAATCAAACCCGGGACTCTGGGTCCGTAGCCAGAACCATGACCACTAGACCACTAGAGGTCCTCAAATTGTAATGATATCTACATGGTTAGAAATTTAAGTAAATATTAATGTCGGGGCTAAGAGTGGTATGGGCACATTTCTGAATGCATAAAGAGACAGATCCTATTCAATTAGTCTAGTGTAATTAAAAGCACACAGTTAACAATACGCAAAGCAAACAATCATTATAAGAGTAAAATGGAGTGATACATCGATCAAGCGTCCATCAGATCTTGGTGAGAGGGAATTAAGTGATTGTCCAACTCACGTTGCGATTAAAACTATTTTATAAAGCCTAACTTATCTCACACATTGCTGCTTGGAAACAAACGAGTCACCCAACCTGAGAATGTATGCTCCAGAAGCTATTAAATGCTAAACGCTGACTAACATAGGGGAGATTATCTCGGACTATTAATCTCTATCGCTACGTCATTGGTTTATTGATAAGATATTTACACATATCTTTAACTATAAGCAGTGGTGAACCCAAGGGGGAGAGGGGTAAACAGGGTATTTGACCCCCCCTCTTTCCCATTACCACAAATATTGTGAATAGAAAGTTAAATAATATCAACTATAACTAACATTGAAGATGTGTCTAATGTATATGCTACATTTTAAGACCAGGCTTCAGACTTAAGCCTAATATTCAAAATGTTTAACATTATACACAAAATTAACAATTGAAAATATCAAACAAATAATAGCTTTGATACCATTTGCATTATTTAAACCCTTAATTACTATAACACTACTCCAAATGATTTATAAAAGCATTCTATATTTATAAAATTCTCGGCCTTCAGGGCTTAGAGGCTGTGCAACCACAAACCCGCTCTCTCCATCAAAATGTCATTCTTGCTACAGCCTTGGTTGAATGCCTCCCCCCAAAGTAAATGGCTGGGTGCGCCACTGATTAAGTAAATTATAAGAAAATATATTTTATTTTACCTTTTCCTTCTAAATAATCTTGAAAGGGTGAACTAACCCTCCTAAATTTTGGATTCTTTGATGTATAATTATATAAGATCACAATTACTAATAAGTCGTTAATGTAAACAAAAACTAAAAGAACACTCTTTAACTCCACGAACATTTCTACTAAACAAAAACAAGAATTACTGTCAACCAGCCTCGTCACACGCCTTACCGCCCATCCCCCACCCCCACCTCACCCCTTTCCCCACTCTACCAGTACTGAAATAACTACATTTGAAAGAGTGGTTAAGTGTTTGCCACTTACATGATAATACATGGGACTAGAATACCTAAACATAAATCAATTTATTTAATTAGTGTATAATTCAAAACTTGTTACGTAAAACAACTATTATTTTACAATTAATTTTATATATATTTTATGTATTTTTACTCAATCTATACTAAATTAGCTTAATAAATTAACATTGTGATCTTGAATCTTTTTTCAATAGTTGGCACAATGCTTAGCTTTCTTCATATGAACAGCATGACCTGGGGTGTAAAACCCCGAGTTCATTGGCCAATTACTTATGGGCGAGCGGAAAGGAATGTGTTGCATCCCCTTATACATTGGGCAAGGTCATTAGAGCCTCCCTAGCTTGCCTTGCGTTTTTCAAGTAGCAAGCCCTGGGTTTCCTATTGTGTTAAGTAGAGCCTTTTAGAAGAAGAATTACTTAAAACACAGTATTCTTGGAATATGAACCAATACTAGTTTTAAAATGAATAATTAATTACATGTATATTTATTAACAATTTAAACATTAGTGTTTAGACAGTTAGCACAGAAAACATTGAATTTTTAAAAATCTAGTCCAGATCATTATGGGGATGCAGCGCAGGACTAGCATACCCGGAGAATACACCACTGCAAACTCCGGATAATCTGAACACAATTTTCGGAATATTAGGGCAAAGCAGACTAATTCATAAAATATGTTTTATTGGTTAAAAGAGACTTGTATGAAACCGTGATAGTAAAAATACTTAATATTTACAAGTTAATCTCAACACAATGTGTTTTTCTGTAGGCCCAACTAAAAATATTAATGTAGCCTACTATAAAAATATATACTGTGAATCTAAAACTATAGTAAATTACGTGTTATACATCACTTAAATGAATGTAAGCTTTATCTAACCCTTTCAACTGTGATTTAAATTTGTGAAATTTCACAATTATTGATTGTTTCACACAGATTTAATAATAAGAAAGTTCACTTTTCTTGAAGTATTATATTCGGTATTACTGAGCATTAGGAGGTCTTAACCAAATTTCATTACGTACAATTTTAGCTAATTATTCTTTCGGACATTTGGAATGAATATTAATACTATGAGTATTTTCCCGCTTAATCCGAACTCTCGTTAATCCGGACAAGCTTCAGTGGCTATTAATTCGGATTAACGAGATTCTATTGTATTCGTAAGTCAAGTCATGTGATCTTTATCTGTGACTTTAGAATCAATACCTATAAAGTTTCACAAGTAGTACCCAGACGAAAAATCAGCTAAATCAACTGTCTCGCTTGTCAAAATTACAAGGTTTGTAATAAGGTTCAGACTAAAGTGTGCAAATCTACATTTTTAGACCTTTATTTTTAGAGACCTCAACTACCTCTATACGATATCGGGAACCCTGTCTTAAAAACGTCCAAAAATGCATCGACTGATGTAAATTATATATAGTTGGTGACTTCGCTATTAGACATTTGTAAACTTTGATTTGATAATCCTAGAATACATATTTTTTACATTTTTATTAATAAAGGGTAAAAGGGAAAAATAATCAAAATCACATGCCATACATTTTCCATGAAATAAACTTGTATATCTCAAATCCCAAAAGAACCCCAGCAAATGCTTTTTTTTAATTAATTTAAATATGACATTGACCTCTCTTAAGCATTATCTAAAGTGCATTAGAAAGGTTAATACTTGTCTAACAGATGGCAGCACTAGCTAAATTAAAATTAAAATAGGACTTTGCCTATTATTTACGTGTACCCTGGTGCTTTGTATAGCTCGAAATATTGTTGTAGGGAAAAAAATCATATTATACAAATCTGTTAGGGAATTATTGTTGAAAGATAACCATACAAACAAACAATATGATGTTATAAAAAAACTTTTTTATTTTAAAATGTTCAATATCAATTTGCATTTGAGAACCCAGAGAGGATGGTGTGTGCCATGATTTTCATTGTGTTTACAGACCTTTAACCTAATCCATGGATTTGTGTTTTCATTAATAAATTTACTTTAAGAAATAAAACAAAGGGTTGTCTTTATAAAGAGTATTTCCTACCAGAATCCTTATACTACCCCAATTGCAAGATAAAACTATTTGGTGCTCACTATAATAAATAACATTTTTTATATTAGGTAATTCAAGGTCAAGTTTCAAAATTATCTTATTGCAAACAAGAGTGTTTAGGCAGGTTATATTTAGACAACTGCTTCTACTTACACCTAGAATGTCACAAAAATCGCGTATTCCTCTAAACCATGCTTCCGTCATTCCCTTTCCCTTCACTCTTATGTTGCCTATTCTTCTTCCGTTTCTTCTGTCTCCTCCTCCAGTAACGGGCTCTGCTCACTATCGGAGACTTCTTCAACGGTCCCTTTGGTCATCGGGATCTCCCGAAAATCCACGACATAAACCTCTCCTCGCGATCCTCCATGGACCCCCCACTGAGGGCTGTTTGCACCGCGCGGGACATCAGGGATGTCAGCAGCTGGGGCAGATATAACCTCAACATTACACGTCTTAGTTCCAAGACAAACCGCCAGTGTCCTGATCACCGGGTGGCTTAGAAGGCGTTAGATTGATATTTCACTTCTTCGCCGACTACGCGTCTGGGTCTGGCCAAGATTCTACAGTAGTTTGGGGTGGTGGGGATATCGGGGGATAGATGGCCTACCCTGTGGTTTCCTCATCTTTGCTCTATGCTAATGTGGGTGCACTTCCTCTAATATGCTTTCCTCATTTCTATACATTTAGTTTATTAATTTCCATTAATAGCCAGACCAATATTCTCAATGTGTCGCCAGTTGCTCACGAAATACGGCGTGAAGCGCATGGGGATGATCATTTAACACATTAAATACCAGCTTCTTTTATTCAAAAAACCATAATCAGTAAACTACTCTTAAATGTTTTTCCGTAAAAAAAAGTTATTTATACTATAAAGCACTCCACAACTATACATTTGAAACAAAGTAATAAAATTAATTTTCGAAATCTTAAAATGTTTTAAAATCCCTAACTTACCATTAAATGTATAACTAGAATAAAAATCACAATTTGGCCTTGAGGTGTACCCATATAAAGTCTAAATATCAAGTTTGAATAAAATCCATTAAACCCATTTTGACTGCAGCCTCAGATATAGACATAGTAATCGATATAAATGTGAGACTGTCTTTTTTTTAGTCCAGGCCCAAACAAAACGTCAAGATACATCTTAACTTCCAGTAAGAAAATATTCACGGTTGCAATACTATCTTTGTTATGATAAAGTAAAAAAATCACCTGAAAAAGAGCAAAAGCCCCTAGAACGTATATAATTTTCTTGAGTAGTTTCCTGGTCGCGGCGATGATGGCGCTGTAACAGCCTATTCGAGACACGGAGATATGACGCTGAGGCTCGTACCGATATATAGCGTTGGACGTCATCATCTTATAATGGATGCAATGTCTCATTGTTTCTGTGGAACAGCAACTGAAAGGGACGTCGTCACTGACAAACTCACCTGCTCTGTAAGAAGAGTAAAGGGTGGCGATAACTTATCAACCATGGGGTGGGCACTCAGGAATAGCTGATCCCTCAAACTAGTTTGGGGTACTATAGCTAGGAGAAGCTGATAATGACGTCACAGAGGAAAGCGGATGCGTGCACGTGAAATCCATAGATTATTATTATTACTAATATTAAGTACCGCATCTTACTACCCATTCGGGTTATATACTTAAGTATTAATTACGCTAATGAGATAGGAATTGGAAAGGTTGAATAAAGAGGAAGTTAGCCCGCATTTGGGTGGAGGGAGAGTGGAAGACCATTTAGGAAAAACCACCCCAGTTCCCCCAAGCAAGATTTGAAACTTGATCTTCCCGTCCTCGACAGTCTAGCTCAACATGGAACTAGCGCGTGAGCTAACTATGCCACCGAGGCGGGTCAGCGTGAAGTCCATAAAAAAAGCAAGTGTGAAGTCTATGTATAACTCGCCATTACTGTTTTGTTAGTAATTTGTCGTTTATTTTAAAGGAGTTTAGTTAGAGCTTTTACTTTATATAACGTGGCTTATTTATAGAATAATGGATTTAGTTACATTTGATTGAATTTGATTTAAGACTTAATTAATTAACATTCCGCAATAGAAATTGCGTTGTGTTTCAAGTGTAACGTCCCGTTTCGAATCTTTTAGTTCCCGGCACTAAAGCCGTGAGCGCTAGAGATGTTGTTCTACTGTTCAATATTAGAGTGGCATTTCTAAACTTAAACCTTTTTATTGTTATCATCCTAGTAGCTTACCTGACATACTGTATAACCTATGCTTACTGACAAATAAATGGTACTGTACATACTTACTCTCGCTTGTATCTTAAAATAAACATTTACTAAGAACTCATAAGATTTATGAAACGAAGTAATAGGTATTTACATTGTTGTAGAAACAGTATACCAAAGAGCATAGATGAAATATATACACGGCACTAGGGACTAGCCACACTGTTACAGAAAAATCAAGGAACGAAAAACATCTTGGTCCACAAAAGAGCATAAGAATCAAATTCATATTCAAATCTGAAATGATTGGTTTTATAAAAATATATTTCAAATAAAAGATTTTTATCTTTAATAGTAGGCCTACTACAACTTTACAATGATAGGTTTTGTCATATCTCAAATAGTTGAGGAGAAATTATGAAAAGTGAAAAAAATATTGTTTTATGTAAAGTATCCTTAAAGTAATTTTCATGAGAAAATTAGAATTTCCATCTTGTTAAACAGTATCTATAAGGTAACTCGAGGAGAGATGGCGTGGTAGGAGAGATGGCACACCCCTCGGAATCAAGGTCAATGAGTCCCACAGGGCGCAGTTGCTCAGTTGTAAACGTGCAGTGGAGCTCATTGTGTGTGTAGAAAGTTTCTTCCGTTGTTGGTGTTAACGTGTCTCGCTTTATTTATATTTCTGTGCATCATATGATATTGGTAAGTAGCTGAATTTTCAATATGCATTATGTATTTTTCAGTTAGTATATTTCTCTGTGAAATAATGAGCAACCCATAGTTTATGAGTGATGTAGGGTGGATGGGCATGTGATGTACTGTTGTCCGGCGCATACACCATATTCTATCGAATAATGGCGGGGTGTGCCATCTCTCCTACCCATTTGGGAGAGATGGCGCATTGGTTGGTTAGGAGAGATGGCACACCCAATATGCATAATGTCGTAACTGAGCAGGTATAGGCCTACAAGGATCCCTAAAATGGGGCCAGTGAAAAATATAAATATTATGACGGTTTTGTAATAACCTAAGGATTTTGTGCTTATGTTCAGAACTGACCAATATGCCTAACATCTATAAGAGGAAAACCACCCGCGCTTCCTGGTCAGAAGAGGACCTGGGAAGAGCTGCTGAGGCTGTGTAAATAGAAAAACTCTCTTTGAGGCAGGCCAGTAAACAGTTCAATATACCACTGACAACTTTAAGAAACAGAATAAAAAAACAAACTTTTACTAAGCAAAATCTTGGGCCATCTTCACAGCTTGGAATTGATGCAGAAAAGAAGCTAGTTAGCCACATAAAAAAGCTTCAGGGGGTTGGTTTTTCACCTACTAGAAAAGATGTGCGTACACTGGCTTATGATTTGGCAGAATCTTTAAAAATACAACACACGTTTCAACAAAGACAGTAGGATGGCAGGTGACGTTTGGTTGGCTTCTTTTATGCGCCGCAACCCCGAGCTTTCTGTGAGAAAAGCTGAAGGTATCAGTAGAGCAAGGACAGAAGGTATGAACAGAGAAGAAGTTAAGACATTACTTTGATCTTTTGACGACAATTATGGTTGAACACAATCTAATGGATAAACCGGGAAACATTTGGAATGCAGATGAAATTGGGACCCAGCTAAATAATGACCCTGGCCAGGTTATTGCCGCAAAAGGCAGCAAGGATGTGCATGTGGTAACATCAGCCGAGAAAGGGGAAACAATTACGGTGTTGGCTTGCTGCAGTGCAGAGGGGCAATTTTTACCCCCCTACTGTGTGTTTAAAGGCACCTATCAAAAGCCTCAGTATGGAAAGTGTGCACCACCTGGCACACAGATAAAAACGAGGAAAGAAAATGGCTACATTGATACGAATTTATTCATGGACTGGCTCACAGGTCATTTTATTCCTCGTAAGCCAAGAGGGAAAAATTTGTTAATTTTAGATGGTCATTCTGCCCACATGAACTCTGCACAGTTACTTCAAATTGCACAGGACAGTGAAATTGTAATTTTGTGTCTTCCTAGCCACACAACGCACTACCTGCAGCCTTTGGACCGAGTAGTCTTCAAACCTTTTAAAACGTATTTCAAAGATGCTTGTGCAAAAATGATGAGACTAAGAAACAAGGTTACAAGAGATGATTATGGCGAGTTGTTAAATCTGGCTTGGGGTCGCTGTGCCACCTCTCAAATGGGAATCACTGCCTTCCGAGCAACAGGAATATATCCTTTGGACATGAACGCTATCCCAGAACATGCTTATCTGCTATCCTGCGACAAAACTCCTAATAATACTGACACCTTTGTGCCCCTGTTAACTGTCACGCCGGCTTTACCAAACCCAGGTAATACTCCTGCAGGAGCTTTTGCTTCATCCAGTAACTCACTCACCTCAAACCAACTACTACTTGCACCAACTACCGCTGAAGTTGCTTCTACATCCAGTAGCACACTCCCCTTAAACCAGCATCTTCAAGCCTTGACTAGCACTGCAGTTGCTTCTACATCCAGTAGCACACTCCCCTTAAACCAGCATCTTCAAGCCTTGACTAGCACTGCAGTTGCTTCTACATCCAGTAGCACACTCCCCTTAAACCAGCATCTTCAAGCCTCAACTAACACTGCAGTTGCTTCTACATCCAGTAGCACACTCCCCTTAAACCAACATCTTCAAGCTCCAACTACCACTGAAGTTTCACCTACTGGATCAATCCCATTGACCCCAAATAAAGTTCTGATGAAAATATCACCAATTCCTAAATCTCTAAAACCTTCAACTTCCAAGAGAAAACAGTTTGCTGCAAATGTAACTGACCCCAGTTACATCGAGGATAGAAGGAAGAAGAATGCAGCAACAGCTGAAAGGAAAGAAAAATTAACTAATAATAAGAGAAAAAAAATTCTAACAAAATTTAAAAAAAAAATTAAAAATGAAAAAATTGAAGAGAGAATTGAACCTAAAAAGCTTAGTGTGTGTAGGCTTAAAGGCACTGAACAATTAAAATGTAGGTCCTCTAGGCCTAAACCACGGCAGGGAGCTAAAAAGCGTATAAAATATGACTCATCCTCCTCATCTGAAGACCACGATGAACCTGTGCTATTATCAGAGGATGAGAATAGTGAAGACTACAACGAAGATGAGTGTGTTGAATGTTTCGAGCTCTACTCCAAGACCAAATCTCAATCAGACTGGATTAGGTGCACTAACTGCTTGAGATGGCTCCATGAAAGCTGCTCCATCTATAAACAAATGTGTGCTTCGTGTGGTAGATTGAAAAATAAGAGGCAGGCTAAAAGTGCATCCACTTAAAAATGCTATGCATGGCCCTAGTTAAACAAATTGTATTTCTTATTCCATAGGCAAGTAGATTTGTAAACTTAGGCTAGTGCCTAATTATTCTCTTCAGTTTTGATATGAAGTGCTTATATTATTTTTCTGAAAAGTAATTTTAATTATAAAATAAATTTTGACAATTATTCTTCATGATATATTATAACTGTACAGTAGATTAAAAACTAACAAATACGGCATCTCTTCTTTGCACAACATTTTTTAAGCATTACATTTCATAGTACCATCTCTCCTACCCTTCTGTGCCATCTCTCCTACCCTGTTAGGAGAGATGGAACAAATGTATACTTGAGAATTTTCCTCATCAAGCTATAAAACACATTTTTTGCTCTAGTTTAGGGTTCATGATGGTAACAGACATCCTAATTAACTTATATTTGTATTGAGTGCCACTTATTAATAAATAATATTTTTTTTATGAATTTTTCTTGAATTGTGTACCATCTCTCCTCGAGTTACCTTATATAAAAATGTGTGTAGCCCGAACGGGTAGTAAGACGCAGTGATGATTATGATAATAATACTTGCCCTAATGACCTCACTGTGTTGATGGGCCTATAAACTCTAATAATATTAATAATAATAATACTGAAGGGGAAAAAAACTGAAAAAAAAAAAGATTTTCTTAAAACTAGCTCTAATGATTCTCATTAAATTGTATGTATAATAATACGTAGCACCGCGTCTTACTACCCGTTCGGTATACCTACACACTTTTTATACATAGATACTGTTTAACAGAATGGAAATTCTAATTTTCTCATGAAAATTACTTTAAGGATACTTTCTCCTCAACTATTTGAGATATGACATAACCTATCATTGTAAAGTCGTAGTAGGCCTACTATTAAAGATAAAAATCTTTTATTTGAAATATATTTTTATAAAACCAATCATTTCAGGTTTGAATATGAATTTGATTCTTATGCTCTTTTGTGGACAAAGATGTTTCTCTTTCCTTGATTTTTCTGTAGCAGTGTTCCTAGTCCCTAATGCCGTGTATATTATTTCATCTATGATCTTTGGTATACTGTTTCTACAACAATGTAAATACTTATTACTTTGTTTAATAAATTTTATGAGATTTTAGTAAATGTTTTTACGGTGTTGCAAAAACCACTTTTTTTTTTGTTTAAGGTGGTCATGAAACGTTGACATCTACCAAAATCTCGAGTTAGATTTTTTAGACGATAGTGATACTTTCTCCCCGAGGAGTCGAGGGAAAGTAATAGAATACAAAAGGCCGCAAGCTCTTGTAGTGACTGCACTTTACTATCTTTCTTTATTTATTTATTTCTTTTAATCATAAGTTACTCACATCAATGCGCTTGGGTAGCCATTGCCTTTGCATACAAATTATATTATGAAATTAACGGATGACTATAATTACAAATTACTAGCTAAAAAGTTAGCGGAAACATAGAATAAATAAATGTATGATATCCATCAAACACTTATTTTATGAAATATTAAATTGACGTAACAATGTTTATGGAAAATATTCCAGATTTGTTGGTATTGATATGCGTAAAAAACGTATTTACTGAAATCACATTTTAATTTTTTGGCCAAAAAGTTATTTTATTCTTTAGACAAACTTCAAAAATGCTTACTCAAAAATGACCTTAACTCGCGTCCCCTTCCTTTTCAGTGTTGACACATGTTCTTAAAAGTTTACCATTAGTTGTTACCTTCTTCATTATAATAATAACAATATTAGTTTGCTAGGAAAGAAGTATAAGTTCTGAATTGTTTCTGTAGCACAGTGCTGCTGCATTGTGACGATGAGCAGAACTAATGAAAACTTAGAAATATAAAATATAATAAACGAAGTTGTTACAGTTGCTGTCATATAGTATAGGCCCGTTTTAATTTTTAGTTGAATTTCAAGATACTGTTTTAAGCTCAGCAAAAAACTTGTACGACTTTGGTCGAGTCTTTTAAAAGTGGTATAGCAACGCGCTAAACTTCCCTTGTTCCGGGCGCGTATTTACATCTCCTAACCCAGTACAGAGCACCACGCACTTAGAGCGATATGATTGGCCCTAGATCTTAGCGCGACCTTCAAACAGCGGTCACTCGCCAAGCGCAACAGAGGCATAAGTGTTGCGGCACATATACTAAATCGAAGTTTTCCCTCGGCTTCGCTCGCATTGAAGTTAGATAAATTACTTTTTTTCCAGTGAAACATCTATACTAGCAAATACTCAATTTCAGACACGTACTATGAGGTGAGGATTTTTATATATTAACGTGAAAAAGAGAAAGCAAATAAAATACATCTATGGTCACTCGGAGTGTCTGGATAAAAATATAGAACATACAATAAAACTAACCTAAAATAAACTAACCTAGGCTAACCTAACCAAAGATCACTGAATACAATGAATAATATAGGTATGTATAGTATTTTATATAAAATATTACTATAGTATTTTCACTGAGGATCTAAATATACACCATATTCATGTATTGTATTTACTGTAATATAATTATATATACAATTTTGATGTATGCGATGGATATACAAATTATATATATAATAACTACACATACTTTATAATGATATACTATTAACCGTTCAAGGCACTGTAACGTGACACAGCGTGTGGGAGGAGAAAGGCGGCGTAAGGGCCAATCATATCGCTCTAAATGCGTGGTGCTCTGTACTGGGTTAGGAAATGTTTATACGCGTTCCGGGCTGTACCACAGTACAGCTCTACTAATATGGTGGCTAAACAGGGTAACCTGCGTGTGGTCGGTTTTTTAACTAGTTTAAATTGTACCTATTTCTTGTTATGGTACATTTTTTTTTATCATATCCGTTCATGTCCCATTCGCTTACCTTAAGCCCATATCACACGACACTAGCTCGTACTTGAAATCCAGTGTGCTAGCTAGCTGTCATCATCTAGCGTCGTGTGAATCAGAAAAAGTATACTGGTCCTGCCACTTGGTACTGGCTACCATACTAGTCGTTAGGATAGAACACGCGCTATTTTCGTGCTAGTTTCGACACTAGTCTATGTAATTCAACCAATCAATGCTCGCTGAGACTGTTATGTAGAGAAATGGTATAAATGACGCCAACATGGTCATTGGATGTGACTTTGTTGTTGGCAGAAAATTATTCTAAACATCCTTGTTAATATAATAACAAATTGCCACAATATGACAATATATTTAATATATATATAAATTTAATTTAAAACATGTCATCTAAAAACGATAAACTGTGTTCCAGACACAATTTTAATCTAAATAAACTTGATAGTATGCCAATCTTGGGTGGGTTTATTTTTAGAATATAAAGTGTGCGTAGGCCTAATAAAAATCGTTTGTGAATAAAGAATACTGTACTTGGACACCCATGGGCTTAGGGGCCTTTTACCACATTGTAAATAAATGAATACAAATTTAGGGAGCTACTAAACGTTTGTGTCACCCCGAATGTATATTACCTAACCTCAGAATGTATCATATTTAGCATCCTTAGACCATTATTTTCTCTTTCCCAACCAGTTCCGTGTCCATATTCTTTTTCTACGCTCCCTCTCATAATTTTCAATATCATTATTAGTAATTAATGCAGCTGCTGCACCCAAAATTAATCTCTGACGTTCGATAAATATTTGCACTAGGACCTCGTACCATACTAGCAGCGTGTGAATACTTTAGTCCCATTTCTATTGTACTAGCTAGTATACAGATATCTAGGCGCTAGTTAGCACACTGGATTTCAAGTACGAGCTAGTGTCGTGTGATACGGCTTTACATGGTTTCTTCATGACGTGGATTATAATATTGGGCCATATTATCATCCGTAAAGCCAAGACTGGACTACCTTTTAGGGTGAATTAAATGTTGCCTACATATAATAAATTGAGCTCTGTTTGAGCCAGAAGGCACTAGCGGTTTTAAGAATTACCTTATCGGAACGACACCCCCAAATTTTGGGTTTAGCCACGGGATATAGAACCATTCTTTGAAAGACTTGCTGCCGCAACACTTGAATCTAATCTGAAGGGCGTCAATTTGAACTTTAGTTGATTTATCTTCTCTGTATTTATTCATACCGTTCACAATCCCGTTGTGGATGTTATTTTTCATGTGCCGAGAATGGAACACACACACCAACATAGAGCAAACAATGGCCACGGATAGTAAACACGTTGTGATCGAGTTGAGGAACAGCAAATTCTGAATGCGGTCTTTAGTTATGTTTGGAAACAGCTGGAAGTTCAAATACGCACCGAAACCGTGCGATGCTGTGGCTAATACTGCAATCACTGCAAGAACTCCAGCAATCAAACTTCCGTCGTACGCAGAGATCATGTTGATGTAATCTCCCACATTAATTTTGGTTTTTATAGCTTCGTGTATCAGAATTGATGAGAAGATACTTCCAATTAAGTTAAAAGAAATCAAAACATTAATTAATGTTCGAAGCGTTTCCTTTGATATGAATATACTAGGAAAACCCATATTTCTTAACAGTCATAAAAATAAAGGCTTGTGCCGTGTCTGTATAAGCTTACCAGTATTTGGTTAGGCCATTAACATTTGATATCAAATTTGTTTGTATTGTTGCGCTGAAACTCGAAGAAAATATCTTAAAATAAACACTGGGTATAAAAAAAACTAAAAATATAATCATCCTTGGCCATTGTTCATATTATATTTCCAGAAACTGCACGGCAAGTATTTTCCACCCTAGAAGCAATGTCTTATGCATGTAGTGTAGGGCTAATCTTTATGGGATTAAGAACTTTTTTTTTTTAAATAGGTTCCGTAATTATTTTTATCAAGCATAATGTAATTTATATTTTTATAGGTTTTGTTTGAAATTAAATATATCTTTTTATAATATTATTTATTTTATATAATTTAAATCATGGATATAAACATCATTTTACTTCAAGGTTATAGGAACCGTGCGTTGTAAATATCTAGTGGTAGACTCTTTTAACACAAAAGGGAAGACCATCGCTGAAACACAAAGCTTAGCGTTTCTTATTGGTGTTCCGCACACGTTTGAACTTTGTTTTATTACATATATTTCAATCAAATTAATCAAGTGATAAGTTCCAGAATATAAAATAAGAGTTTTTATATATTCAAATCGATATAAAAACACCAAGAAAGTTAACATATTTTACAATTTTCTTGGTATGATACGGAAAGAAGAAAAACATAACAAATTAGTTTGAGTACACAACAGAAAGAGTTAAGTAACTTTATTATTTATATTTTAACGAATCCCGATTCTTTCTCTAGGATGAGTAAAACAACAAATTAATTCAAGAAACTAATTAATTTAAATATATTTGTTTTCTTGGATTAAACCAAATTCCGTTCATTTATTTTCCCTGCGCAGGACATAATATGCGGTCACCATGGCACTTCGGGATTTCATCGTTGTATCTTATATTTGTGTCAAAATATTAACTAGTTTATTTCGAATTTTGTAAGTGCTAATTCTATATCGTGGTCTAAGTGCATAAGCATGTATGTTGAGAGAGAGAGGATGGGCGAAATCCAAGTATTCAGCCTACATAAGCATGTATGTTGAGAGAGAGAGGATGGGCGAAATCCAAGTATTCAGCCTACATAAGCATGTATGTTGAGAGAGAGAGGATGGGTGAAATCCAAGTATTCAGCCTACATAAGGTTCCGACTTCATTTCTGACAATTATTATCCTTTTATTTAAGCTGATATTTCCTTTTAAGTAAGTTCTTAACAATTGATAGTAAAATATCTGCCTACTTTTCTTGGACCCCACAACTCAACTCAACTCATACCAAGAAACGTCCTTTGATTCCCAATACCAGTTGGAATTAAGACAAAAAATTGTATTTGAAATGTTGGCAGAGCTAATTTTAAAATCGCAAGTTTTACAACTTGCATCTTGAAGGTGAATTTTAAAGTAATAATTTGGTTAAAGGCATTTACATTAAACTGTGGTCAAAGTAAATAGTTATATCTTGTTAAAGTATTTGTATGTATACAGGGACCTCCCTTTAGGGGGGGCACAACACATTCCAGGGGTCTGGACCCCCAGGACTCCCACGCTTTCTACGCCTTTGTTCAGGGCAAAAGTTTTGCCTTCCAGCTTGTCATTCAATAATTTCAAACTATACATTACATCCTACCCCTCTTTTCTTAATAAACATACATGGTCTGTGTGCCTGCCTACTGCTTGATGGGCCGAAGATACAATTTGTTGCTCTTCCTTTAGCCAAAGAAATCCAACAAACAATATCACAATATTTTAACCCTAGAATAAGTCGGCGATTATAACCTGATTGTGGTTGGAAGAACAGTAGAGAACATTCATGCTTATTTCCTTGCGGCCAACACTGATAACATTTTATCATATTATTTGGGTTATTTCATAGGTATCAAAAGTGACAGATGTAGATAACATGTATTGAGATATGAATATATTAAAATTGTTTTAGTAACTTTAGTAACTAACTTATACTGTTCTTCCTACCAAAATCATACTTATAGGTACCTATTTTTAATATTTAAAATAAAATACTAAACGATTCTCTTGTAAATCAATAAAAGTATTTCTTATGATGCGTTGTATTTATTGGAAACCACAGCAGTGTGCACGCAGACTGACTATGTAGGGTTGTTGTAGGCACATAGTACTACAATCAGGGGCGTTGCACCAAATATATTTTGGGGTGGGGTGGAGGTGAACCAGTGTTTTTCCCAAATCTAAGCATTTCAATAATAGAAAAATTGCAAAGTAGCAAAGGAGAGTACAAGAAGGACAATGTTGAGACAGTGCGGGGAGAGCGGGGGGGGGGGGGGGGGGGGAGGGGGGGGGGAGACGGCTCCCATTAAAAAATATTGGGGTGATTATCAAGCCTAGCCAAGCTTTTAGGCAACTGTATTTTAAAATTTATTTATTTATTTTCAAGGCCGTAGCACAGTCTATTAAGTCAACTAAAAACACTAAACAGTAAACAAAACATTGGTTGACAATGCTGCCACTTCATGCATTGCTGGCTGAGTGAAATTTTGCTACTGGGCAGCTCATGTTCCCTTATTCGTTTCCATACTGCATTCGGAATACACTCACCGGCCGTTGGCTTTGCCTGACAACGGCGCTACTAAACTACTTGATTAATTAAGATTTCTACAATATACTAAACAAGGAATCTCCTTTAAATGCTTGGTGATTTTCAAAGTTGGGATTTTTGTAGAGTAGGGTTCAACAGCTGGAAAATTTTAAATTTGTCTGTACAAGTCTATGGTTAAGGACTTTCATAATAGTAATTAATGGCGTAATTAATAACTAATAAACCTAGAATTTCCCAACTACGGATCTCAAATATCACAAAATTTCCAACTTTCAAGCGTTTAACCAACATTGAGGGTGGGTGGGGGGGGAGGTGACACCCACCACCAAGCAAGGCCGTAGCCAGGGGGTTTTTGGGGTTCAAGCAACAAATACATTTTAGGGGACTGTTACCATAAAAAGCAATTCAGAGAGCTTCTAGAGGTGTTAAATATTAGGAAATTTTTCTAGCCTTCGGCATTTTGGGGGTTATTTTACCATAAAAAAACACTTCACAGAGCTTCAAAAAGGGTTTAGTATTTAGAAATTTTTCCAAGACTTCGGCAGCTAGGGAGTTATTTTACCATGAAAAAAACCCACTTCAGAGAGCTTCTAGAACTGTTTATGATTTATATTTTTTTCTAGATTCCAGCAATTGGGGGATGTGCCCACCAAGCCCCCTCCCCCTGAAATTATTGGCTGGCTACGGCATTGCCACCCAAGTGTGCTCGTGCTGCAATTTTAAGTATAGAAACGGTGGTACCTTAAACTTGGTAATTTTAGAGGGCTAGTTTCCATGTGTGTTGTAAGTTAAAAGTCAATTATCTCAAATTTTCCAGAAGAACCAGGTTCCACAACTATGTAGGGTTATTGTAGTCACCTAGTACTTCAATCCTCACCAACTGTGTTTTGGGCGTAGTATCAAATATGAAATTGTGACACCTTAAAATAAGCAATTTTAGAGGTCTATTTTAAAGTCAAATATAAATTGAGGTTAAATTTTTAATATTCTTTTTTTGAAGTTATACTTCTTTAGGCGCGTTATGAAAAAATGATGGGAGTGAAATTTTAAGATGCGCGCGCATCACTGTAACACAAAAGTAACAGGTTGAAGCTAAACCGCTCATTAAGTCTCGAAAAAAAAAAAAAAAGCTACCAACAAAATAAAAATAGAACCTCTGTTAGTCGCACATGTTGGTACGCTCATAGAGAAATGTATACTATGTTATTCCTTTCTCTATGGTACGCTCGTCGCCTCTGATCACTGTTTTCATATATATAATATTTATTCACATGTTTCTAGTCTCTACATTCACAACACGTGTTTTAGTTTCATACAAGTGCGAATTATATATGTGCTAATAAATTATATTCAGTAGTGATTTAAATGGAATATTTTGATTAATATTATTTACTATTCGTAAATATAGGTGAAAAAAATTGTGCTTATAGACTTTTTCAAGTGCTCCAATATAATTGAGGTTAACTATCCGGATGTATTATTTATTGATATAAATTAAAATATTATTATTTAACATAATTAATACTAAATATTATTAAATTATTATTGTTAAATACTTATTATTGGTTATATTTTTAATGATGCCAAAGTATATATTCTCACGCGCGTACATAAGTACACACACTCATTTTTTACTTTTTTTAAACTTTCCGTAATAGCCACATTCTTGTGCAGCAGACTAAAATATTGACCAATTTGTATAATAATTTACATTATTCATGAATTTACACGCATTTATCAAATTTTACTTATTTAAAAAATATTAATATCCGGTTAGAATTTCTTTAGTTGAATTAATCTTTTTCTGTTACGTCAGCTATGATGTGTTCAAGAACCATACCTGCTCCCTATTGCTCTCTATGATTATTTTTAGAACTATATTCTTTTAGTTTTATTAATTTTTCTTATGTTGGATAAATGCTGTTAGTTTAATGTGAAGTGTGAATGTGGAGCTTTTCAGCGAGCTTAATTATTTAGATGAGGATTATTCAATTTTAAGATATTACAAAATATGTAATGGCAACATCATTGATTAGATTATGTCTAAAAAAGTAATAAACCTATTTTATGTTTTATGCCTTGTTACAGTATCCTTCCATATCTCCTAATTTATATAAATTTTGATTCTAGTGCAAGGCTCTTATTAATTTTATAATGTAATTATTTATTATTGTAACGACTTGACCAAGGAATATTTGGATCTGTATATGCAAAGCTGAGGTTCTTAATTATTTCTTATCTCATATATGTGAAATTTAATATTTTTACCATCTATTACGAAAAAAAAATACATTTCAAAGGATGGACAATTTTTTTTATTTTGTAAAATAGTTTTCTATAGGGAGGCCTAATTAAAAAAATGCATAGATTTTGAGGTGAACCAAAATTTGTAGTATTTTTTAGGCCTTTTTTCTTCAATCTAAATCACAAAATTGTGGGGAAACCAATGATTTCTAATTCAAATTAACTTGGGCCTGAAATTTTTTAGTGATAACAATTCAAATCCAAACTCCTAAGATAAGTGGCACAAGAACTAAAAAAAAACATTCAAAACAATATTTAAGTGTAATGACTGAAGCTTTGTGATTATTGAACATTTAATAGCTGGTACTAAAATAATCAGGTAAAGAATGTTTTAAGTTAAATGGCTCTTTTTCAGGTATTTTTTGTTTAGGGTAATTTACCTTGCAGCACATTATTTATTCCAGAAGACAAAAAAAAGTGTTATCCATTAACATATTTTGATTGTTTGGTTAAATAATTACCATCCAAAATTTTATATTAATTGAATTTTTGTGTAGTTAGTAAGAAGCGGTGTCAATAAAAGACATTTAATAGCCTTTGAAGGTTAGGCTAAGCTTGGTTGATTAACTTTTGTGAGGTTAGGTTAGTTAGCTATTTATTCAGAAGTTGTTTATAAAAAGAGCCAAGATTGGCTTGTATGCATATAAACATCCTAATGTAAGTGTGGTTCATTCACTAACTAGTTACATACATTTAGGAAAGTGAAGTTTATTACAAGGTATAAATTATTTGTCCTCACCCGGCCACATTATTTTAGATGCATTCAGCCCAATGATAGTAAAATTACAAATAAACATATGAGTATACAACAAAAAACCTTTATAAAAAACGGAAAAATTACAGTATACATACACATACACACGATCCTACATACACAATCTGCTCCAATTATAATATCAATTTCTACAAAATTACAGATGTTTCACCTACATATCACCTGGTCAACATTATTTTCTAGAATGTATCTTTTAACTTCCTTTTTAAAAAAATTAACTAAAAGTAGCGGTGTTTACTCTGTTCTGGAAATAATTATTCAGACTTCTTGTAGAGTAATTCCCCTTTTTGTGTTCTCCAATTTTTAGGTTACTATTAGTTAGGCTGTTTTCAAGTTTATATGCCATTACAACCGTATCCAAAAAAATAGCTTCAGTTAATTTCAAAATACCCTGGAACCTTTTAAGCTTAATGTCTCCATCCTCAATGCTGGGCAATTGAAAAATATTTTTTAGTGCTGTGTTTTGTAGTCTTATTAGTGGTATTAAATGACTTTTAAAAGTATTACCCCAGATTACATCTAAGTTGGACACGTGCGAGTTAACCAGAGCTTTAACACGTTTGGAGTGAATTTGTAGGAAAGTTTTTTAGCACCCCAACTGGACCCTTAATTTTTTTTGTGACATGGTTTATATGTGAACTTCAGGATAGTGAGCTGTCAATGGTCAGACCGAGATATTTTGCTTTCCTTACTTATTATTATTAGCACCGCGTCTTACTACCCGTTCGGGTTATACGCACTTAAGCTAATATGTAATGGTAAGGTGATTGTGAGATGAAATGGAGGACCTACAGTTTAACGTGGAATCCGAACCACGGTGGAGGCCTGGCATTCCCCACATTCACAAGATGTCTTGTCAGAGGTGAAGGAAGGGTTTGGTAATCAGATAAATCTTTGCCGGGACCGAGGATTGAACCCCGGCCGTCAGCATAGAAGTCTGACACCTTACCCCTAGACCACCAGGTCACCGCTTTCCTTACTTGTTTCAGAACGTTATTCCCAAAACTTATCTGGTAATTATTTATATTCTTTCTATCTTTGTTTCCCGGTCTGGTAAAAATAACATATAGCTAGACTTTTCAAGATTTAACGACAGTTTATTGACTTTTAACCAATGGTAAAACAATTTCTGGTCTGTTTGAATATTCTCTGCTATAGTTTTAAAATTCTGTCCAATGTAAAATAAACTTGTGTCATCTGCATATAGTTGTAAATGGCCTTGAACATTTATCTGGAAAATGTCGTTAACTTATATAAGAAAAAGTATAGGCCCAATTACCGAACCTTGAGGGACCCCACACATGACACCACGTACAGTGCTATCATGATTGTTTATATAAGTGTATTGATTTATGTTAGTAATATAGCTCTTAAACCCTCAAGAACTATGCTTATTCCTATTTTAGACAGCTTGTATAATAGAATCTCATGGTTGACAGTGTCAAATGCCTTTTTTAAATCAATAAATAAAGCCCCAGATAGCTTAGTATTGTCATCCAATGTATTTTCTATTTTGTCATTCAATTCAAAAGCCGCAACTAGTGTATCAGATTTACCCTTAAATCCATATTGGAAGTGTTTGAAAAAAATTCTTCTTGTCTAAGAACTTAAGTAATCTTAACTTTCATTATTTTTTCTAATATTTTTGATATAGAGGATATAAGTGAGATAAGCCTGTAGTTTGATGGATCACATTTCAAAGTTCCGCCCTTATATACGGGAATAATTTTTGATATTTCCAGTTGTTCCAGAAATTGACCTTCTGTTATAGATTTATTAAATAGACCAGATATATGCTCTACAAAAAAATTTGAGCAGTGTTTTAGTACATTATTAGAACATTTATCAAAAGGCAAACTTTTTGAGTTACTAATATCTCTTATATTTTTAATTTCCATTACAGCTGTTAAGAAAATTGCAAATGAGCCGTATATAGTGGTAGTGTAATATGTTCACTTATAATCAGGATATACAGGAATATTCATTGCAAGATTGTGTCCTACATTTATAAAAAACTATTTAGAATAACTGCCATTTAAGAAGTTGTATTATATCGCTTGTTCATGAATTATTTAAATCCTAATATTTTATTATTAACTTTACAGTTTTTATCAAGAGACTTATTTATCTCTTGCCACAATTGCTTAGGATTATTACAACTGCTTATAAACTTTTTTGTAAAATAGTTTTTCAACAACCTTCTCTTAAGTGCTGTTACATTTTTCCTAGTTAAAATATAATCACTCTTATAGTTTGTATTTTCTGGGTTAAATTAAACTAGTTTCTATGTTTTGTCAAATAATTTAACCCTTTCCAACAGCTCACTGTTCACCCAACCACACCTAGGCGAATGACGTACACTATTTGTAATTATTTGACCTCCCCTTTGTTCAGCAAACAACAAAGCATTTTCCACTATCGTCATGAGTCCCTATAAAAGATTTGTATTTGTGCTGGTGTTAATTTGTCCCAAGGATTCATTAAGCCTAAGTTCAAAGCTATTGTAATCAATTACACATTGATTTTCAGTGTCGTTTTTCCTCTCCAATGGGATATAATTTGATTCCAATTCCACTATTAGAATGTTGTGATCACTTAAACTATTGTTAATGTTCGAAACCCACAGAGCCTGGTCATCTACATTTGAAATAATTTGGTCCAATGTGTACTTTCATTGTTGTTGGTTATTCTAGTTGCTAGCTCAGTGCAAATTTCAAAGCCCTTACTGTTTAGCAGATTATTAAATACTGTATCATTCATTGTTTGTGTCCCCTATAATTATGCATTTTTTCCCTGCCAATTTGTTTAGAATGTTTTCAAAATATGCTAGAAAATTATTAAGAGGGATATTTGGAGGCCTATATATAATACTGATTTGTAGGTGTGGTCTTAATGAGTCTATTTCAATTCTTAGAAAATAAAACCCACTTATTTTCCATAACATTGAAATTCAGCTTATTTGCAGTATATATATATATATATATATATATATATATATACACACACACACACACACACACACCTTGTCATTCCTATAGGCCAAGGTTCCTGTATATCCATTAATATTATAAAAGTTTGCTTCATACGATTTAAGCCACGTTTCTGTAAGTATAATTAAATCCGCTTGTAAAGGCAGAGTACTTATCATCTGTAGTTCATCTAACTTATTTGTAAAACTTCTGATGTTTAAGTAAAATATATTTAGTTTGGGTTTAAGAAAACAATTAACAAATTGAGTCATATTAGCCAACATTATCTCATTTTTTTAATCATTGTTTGTGATAATTTTAACCAATCAAAGGGCCCATACTCATTTGTTTATAGAAATACTTGTTTCTAATCACACCATCTAGGTCTACTATTACCCTATTACTAAAAAACCGAAATAACTTAAACATGTATATAAAAGAAACATAACGAAATAGACAGCTATATCTACTATTATAGTCGGCGGTTTTCCCGCTTTCCATTGTGGGAGCCAGTGAGCAATATAAATGTCACTATCTGTTATGTTTATACCTATTTTTTTCACCAATCTTAAGAATTATATGTCACATTTTCTTTTTCCAGTTTCGGAATCCCATCAATCAGGACATTGTTGAGTCTCGTATACAGTTCAAGCTCTTCATTACGCTTAATAAGCACAAACACTTCTTTTTTTAACAACCTCGTTATCAAGTTTAACCTGACCCACACTATTCTCTATTCTCAAAATTGAATCGGAAAAAACTTTATTATTATGATTTATTTCGCTAAGCTGGCAGCTCATTCTTCCTAGCTCCTGCTTCGCGTAACTGATTGAGTAAATGTTCTTCCCACCCGAGTATTGCTTGGTGAGCGTTACAAACTTCAGGATTCATTGTTGAAACTCCTTTATTGATTGTTGCAGCTGCACCATCCTTTCCACATCTTTCACGGAACCATTTAGAGTCTTTATTATTTACCAAAATGATAAATTTTCTTTTGCCTACTTTAGCACAGGTTTTGTGGTACCACATTGTACATTTTACATCACAGAAAACACTTTCCTCGTTAGGTTCAAAGGAAATCTTACACACGCCACAGATAAAGAACCAGCCGCCGATCCACCATCTTGCTTTAGCTAGTTTGATTAGTTTATTATTAACATAAGATTATTTTTATCTAGCTAATTATTATTATTATTAAATATTATGATGTTTTAATGGGTTAGGAATTTTTTAAGTTGGCAATTCTGTAGCTAAAGGCCTACTGGTATCAAGCCCATTTTCCTCTTAGTTAACTTGCTGGAGTCTCTTAAGAATGTTAAATAAAGCTATGTGTAAGTGGTTTATTAATGTTAAGTCAGTAAAACAGCTACAATCAGTTTTTGATACAGGGCTAAGGTAAAAAATATCTTGTATGTGTTTAAAAAAAGAGCTTAGCATAACCTTCCAAAAAATTAATCAACCAAGCTTAACTCAACCTTCAAAGTCTATTGAAATAAAATTAAAATACACTTTTGGATGGATTGATACATTTAGAGAATAGGCCCAAGTTATTTTCATGCAACATTGTCATGTGTGTATTCTGATATATACATTAGACCTAATAATTAATTAACCAACCCATAGAAATATTTTAATGGATGACACTTTTTCATGTCTTCAGAAATAAATAACACTGTAAGGTAATATTTCTTTTTCTAAAAAAAATTTTTGTCATAAGGAACCATAAACGTTCTCCACCCCAATAATCATCTGTAGTGACCACACTTTGCTTTCTTTAGCAACAGACAAATTTTTTGTTCCCACAGGGTTACCTATACTTTTCTTATCTAAACGAAAACATTCTTGCACAGCCAGCAAACTCACACAAGACTCCATTAGAACTGGACTGAAAATGTTTTAAAGATCCGAACGGACACACCCACAGGAAGTGCTCCACCAAAAGTTATATTAAAATAAATTAATAAATATATTGAGGTTAAATAATCTATAAATATATTATTAAGTTCCCTTCCAAACAAACTTAATATAACCTTCACCATAGTAATTACTCGGCTGACTTGATCTAACCTTAAAATAATTCCATCCACTCATAATTTAGAATATTAATTAATATCCACAAAATAAATGAGTTGACTTTCTTAGTACAAGGTGTAGGCCTACTATCATAATATAAGGCCTTGGGGTAAAGTGGTCGCCAATGTTCACGGGCTCAAGTTCAAACCCAGCTGGGGTCGATGGATTTCTCTTGAGGGATACAAATTTGTAGCATAACTTCCTTCAAAGGGGAAATAAAGCTGTCGGCCCCATGTTGATTGTGTCATGTAAAATAACCCTGAATGGTATTGAAAATTTACTCATTTCTACCCTTTAATGCAAACAGCCCTGGTGGGTCCTAAAAATTTCCCCAATTTGCTAAATTGTTTTTAACCTTGTATCACTTAGGCATAGGCTTAGTAGGCCTACTTATAATATTGTTTGAATAATAGCAAATTATTATTATTATTATTATTATTATCAAAGTTTAAACATCCACTTTGGCATGCCTAAACAGGTTATTTTATCAAGAATCCCATTATGTAAGCAAAGGCCCTCCTATTTTACATCCAGTACGTCTAGTCTATTTTCCATTGATGGGGAAATCTATGGTTGAATCTGTCTGGTGTACCAGTACCAGGTAAGTTATTGGGATTGGCTTACTTCTCCCCTTCCCCACAAATATATATATTAATATATTTCTTTAAAAATATACCTTTTTCATCCCTACCTCATTATTATAATTAAATGTTTATAGCCTGGACAAAAAGTAAGATATGTTGTAAAATACAATTTTTCACTCGTAAAGTATATTATTTATTTAATCCTACCATCTGTGTGACAGTACGATTTTCATAGAAAGAGCCTTAATTGAAATCTTGAAAAGCTACTTGATCTTCTTTCACATATTCATATGCCAAGTCATGTGATTGCAACTGTCACTTCCGAACAAAAGTTTGTATTTTCTTAAATGACCCTTTCTATGAAAATTAGACTGTATATTGAAGTGATATAACATTATTTTGATACATATTTTATAAGTTTTGTTGCATTAATCATTCAACAGTGTTAAAAAGATTGAATACTATGTGAAGATAAAGCAACAGGGGGCTATCACAATATAATACATGGTTTTTAGTCTGAATTGCAGGTTATTAAATGAAGTTACAATCACTTGGCAAAAATATGGGCAGCTTATGAACCAGCAAAAATTATGGCCATGTATTCTGTTTGATGCGTCAACATTTCCCACCTGTACTCAGTGTCACTTGCTTCATACATCAAGTACCAACCACAAGCGGAGAAAAACAGCCGAAGAACGGGTGAGAAATTATCACATCTGAGAATGCTATAGGCTGTGCTGGTCAAATTTTATTTTTAGAGTTTACAGGTTTAAATCTTGACTGCAGACTTGACTTTACCTTATTTCAAATAATGTGACAAGTGACGTAAACAAATAAATAAGAAAGGGAGTAGCCTGTCACCTTGGCACACAATAGACCTACCCCTCGTACCCTCAAAAATCGTTCCACTTTTTGTTAGAACACCAATTCACCTGTAGCTACGCACTACCATCAAGAGACTTTTTGTTTGTTCTTTCCACATCAAATTCGACTCCTTTTTGATCAACCAATCCCAGCATGGATCACTTGGGTCACAAGAAGTGTTATCACTACAACACAGCAGTTAAAATAGGCTAGTCTAGGTAGCCTCACTTGGAATGAATTGGCAACCATGTAAATTAATGACCATAAAGCCAATTACTCAGATTACGGTCACATCTCTCTTAAGATTCCAGCGTACAATGACTGTAACCAGTAGATACATTGAAAGTTGTTATTATACACTTCACTAAGTTGAGGGCATTACACTCAGCTATATTCTATGGAAATTAAAGGTCCACATTTGAGGAAATTGGTTTTATAGGATAGTTTGGTAAGAAGTCCAGGGAAAAACAAAGATAACTGGGTAGAAAAGGAGATACTAATACCAGCAGTTTCTTGAACACTGTCCTGTTATTTCTTGGTGTAATTTAATGTGTTATTGTTCTTAATTAGCTACAGGTGCATGGTGCAGGGTTTTTCAATCTGGATATGTTTAGTAACTGGCCGGCGACTGTGATATAATGTTATTGACTGCGCTTGACAAGTTTAGTAAGGTAAGGGAATAGAGGTATGGGTGTTTGTTTTTTTCACAGCAATTTATTTGAAATAAGGAACAGGCCTCGATAAGGGCTGCTATAAGCAAACCTCTTGGTGTTACCACCAAGAATATCAATGATCTGTCAAAAGTTTAAAAATAGCAAAATGAAAAATAAAGTGTGTCTACTGGCTATGGTCAATGAAGTAGGTAAATGTTGTCAGGATGTGTTCCCAATTCTTTCTTCTTAACGTTACTACTTAAAATACTACTTATATATATTAACTATAGACTTAAACAATGGGTGCCACCCAACCATATAAAAAATGTCTCTGATGTGAACACATTTAAAACATTGTTCTGAAAATTGTGGTGCCATTTTCAGTCATTAAATAAGTGACTAACCTAATCACTCACAAGACAGTGGCACGGATAAATCTGTGTTGTGGTCTTTGATCAATTTTAATTTTAATTTTAATGTACATTTTACTAGAATAACCATCTCAATGCGATACAAAATGGTCTGAGTGTAAAGACCCCCAGATGTAACAGTTTCAGAAATTTTAAACAAATGAGTTTGTTTTTTCAAGCTTGTTACAGATACCTAATTTAATTACCTCTCTATATGATAGAAAATTTGAATTTTACAGTCGGACAAAAAAGAGTTCAATAAATACAAAAACAAAAGATTATGGGATCCATTAGCTTTGCGATAACAAAGCAAAAAATCGAATGGTAAATTAACTCCCATAGCAATTAAAACAAACCAATGCTGGCTACATTACTCAGTGAACCGTGATTTTCTTTGGAAAACCACTATGCTTACTATGCATTATGTTTAAGTAACAAAGTATATTATTTATCTATACTCTTTGGTGAACTGTAATGTTCTTTTTTACAAACAGGTTTTTATTACAATGTATATTAGTTAATTTATCTTATTTTATGAGCATGCTTTGGTACAGATTGTGTTATTGATGGATTGCATTTTATTGTGTACTTAGTTTGTGGACAAGGTGATATTTTACCTCAAATATTTAATCTATTTTAATTTATTAACTACCATGATTGTTTGTGACTGCCATAATTAGCTCAGGATTGTACAATGAGGAGTTATTAAAAAGTGGATAGCCAGATGTTGAACGTTTTAGTATAATTTTGGTGCTGCTTAACCGTGCAAAGAATAGGTCAAACTGCTAGTATATAATAAATTAACACGTTTACTCACCATTATTGATATTTATTTTTGTATTTTCTTTTGCATGTCACAACCTGTTTTAAGTTGGCATTTTCCCTTTGGAAATTGAAAGTATTTAATCAAACTGCCTTTAATTTTGCGAGATGGGGGTAGGCATGCGCTTGAGCTCTCCTCTATTCTCTTATCACCACTGGCTATGGTAGCTTTCATCAATGTATCCATATGCAAACCAAAAAGGGGAGTGACAATCCCTTGCTTAGCTGAACTGTAATTTTTTCAAGTTAAACTAAAGATCTCTTACTATTTTTCCTTAACTTAAACCTAAAGACCTTTATTAATTCCCATGAACTAATGTAAACATGATATGGTATGTCTTCTTGTAAACACATATAAATTTTAACTTGAGAGGTTTAATTGTTGGTATAGCAATTTAACATTTATTCATTATCTATGCATATGTTGGTAGTTCTGTTTATGGTATGTTCTTGCCTGATATGTATTTAATTTTTGTTAGTTCATATTAATATTTAGGTTAATAAACTGCTTTTCAATCCGGTAATGTTTGATGTTCATAAAAACCTGTGGTGCGCATTTTCATTAATTACAGTCATACCCAACATTTTTTTGAGAGTAGAGGGTCTGTTTAACGTGGCTCGAGGTGAAGTCCCGAACAGATGTTAAGTTTATATTTTTTTATTTGAAGTCCTCTCGAAGTAATGTAAAGTGTTTTAAAACTTAATTGGATGGTGGGGGTGTGTAACCCCATTACCCTCTCCCTATACCTGGCAGGGCCATGCATTTCTTACATAGTTGGTATCTTAACTTCCCTGAAGAGTATGTTGAACATGGATGGCACTGTATAGTTACAACATAATTTAAGAGATCTTGGGAATATATAATCACATTTTTTGTTTTTACTGCCAAGCTTAGTTCATACAATTTTTTTTAAGAAACATACTAAATATGCTTGAAATATATGGAATTTCAAAACTCATCCAGTAGTTACCTTGTTATTCACTCTATGTGAGAATTATAAACTAATATAAATTGTATGAGTTATATTATTGACTGCATATAGGTGTCATGAAATGTAAACTTTTGTTTCATTCTAAATTAAATAATTATTCTCACCAACCAGCCAATATCTTTTATAAAATACCTACTGTAATAACAACTGTACTATATTTGTACATTATTTTCAGAAAGCTCCAAGGTTAATTGAGTACTCACCAAAATCAAAAGCTGTTGCTGTTGATGTATGGAAAAACATGACCGTGGAAGATGTTGCAAAAACATTAAATAAAGATTTAGGTATGCAAGGTTGTATTTAATATTTTACTTAGCACCTGTTAGCATGAAGCTTTTAGTGCAGGGTTGTTAGAACACAAGGTTGCCTCGGTCACTACACTTGCCAGCAGACAGTTTTTAGTGCAGGTTTGGTAGAACACAAGGTTGCCTTGCTCACTACACTTGCCAGCAGACAGTTTTTAGTGCAGGTTTGGTAGAACACAAGGTTGCCTCGGTCACTACACTTGCCAGCATACAGCTTTTAGTGCAGGGTTGTTAGAACACAAGGTTGCCTCGGTCACTACACTTGCCAGCAGACAGCTTTTAGTGCAGGGTTGTTAGAACACAAGGTTGCCTCGGTCACTACACATGCCAGCAGACAGCTTTTAGTGCAGGGTTGTTAGAACACAAGGTTGCCTCGGTCACTACACTTGCCAGCATACAGCTTTTAGTGCAGGGTTGTTAGAACACAAGGTTGCCTCGATCACTACACTTGCCAGCAGACAGCTTTTAGTGCAGGGTTGTTAGAACACAAGGTTGCCTCGGTCACTACACATGCCAGCAGACAGCTTTTAGTGCAGGTTTGGTAGAACACAAGGTTGCCTCGGTCACTACACTTGCCAGCAGACAGTTTTTAGTGCAGGTTTGGTAGAACACAAGGTTGCCTCGTTCACTACACTTGCCAGCAGACAGCTTTTAGTGCAGGTTTGGTAGAACACAAGGTTGCCTCGGACACTACACTTGCCAGCAGACAGCTTTTAGTGCAGGTTTGGTAGAACACAAGGTTGCCTCGTTCACTACACTTGCCAGCAGACAGCTTTTAGTGCGGGTTTGGTAGAACACAAGGTTGCCTCGGACACTACACTTGCCAGCAGACAGTTTTTAGTGCAGGTTTGGTAGAACACAAGGTTGCCTTGCTCACTACACTTGCCAGCATACAGCTTTTAGTGCAGGTTTGGTAGAACACAAGGTTGCCTCAGTCACTACACTTGCCAGCATACAGCTTTTAGTGCAGGGTTGTTAGAACACAAGTTGCCTCGGTCACTACACTTGCCAGCAGACAGTTTTTAGTGCAGGTTTGGTAGAACACAAGGTTGCCTTGCTCACTACACTTGCCAGCAGACAGCTTTTAGTGCAGGTTTGGTAGAACACAAGGTTGCCTCGGGACACTACACTTGCCAGCAGACAGCTTTTAGTGCAGGTTTGGTAGAACACAAGGTTGCCTCGTTCACTACACTTGCCAGCAGACAGCTTTTAGTGCAGGTTTGGTAGAACACAAGGTTGCCTCGACACTACACTTGCCAGCAGACAGCTTTTAGTGCAGGGTTGTTAGAACACAAGGTTTGCCTCGTTCACTACACTTGCCAGCAGACAGTTTTTTTCCCATTTTACGAGGCCCTGTGTGCTATCATCTGGTGACCATATGGTCGCATATTGACAAAGATTCTGGTTTATATTACTGTCTTTAGGACTTCCTTACTCTGTCATATAGTTATGATTGAGTTTGAGAAACTTAATTTAAAACAAGGGCTCATTATTTATACATTATACTAATTAGTAAGGTTAATAATATTTTAAATAATTTGGTAAAAAATAGCTATTTTTGAATTGGTTTTCATTGTTTCATATTTTTTTTTTAGTAAAGAGATTTTAAAACAACTTTGTTTTTGGTTAGTAATTAATATAATTGTAACTAACAAGATTTTTTGTGCAACCACCTGTTTGTTTTATAGAAAAAATATTTAAGGAGGAGTGACTTAAAAAGTACAAATTTTACTGTTTCTCTGTATAATCATAGCCACCAAAAACTAAGTAGGCCTAAACACAAATAACAGTAATTAAAGTAAAGACTTCGATAGAAGACTCTTCAATTAATTTTGAAACTATCTAATTCATTAGATTTTTTATTTTTTATTTTGTTATAGTTATCTCCTGAGTCTTCTATCTAAGTCTTAACATTAACTAAACTCAAATGTTATACATTTAGCTAGCATCCTCTCCTCAGAAAGTTGAACTGGACTCAGGCTCAGAATGTTCTCAAGATTTTCTCCAGGAAAAAATTGCTTTACAATTTCACAGGGATTTAATGAATGGTATGAAGGAAATAAGTGAAATTATATCTCACCCCCACAGCTGGGAATGTGGCCTAAATGTCAGGTTTAATTGGCCTAGTTTGCCATTGATTTTGAGGTCGAGGTTTGAATCCTGGTCGGGATGTATTGTTGGTGGTTTTTTACAAAATGGTTTTCCAATTTCCTTTGACGAAAATTCATATGTATTTCTCTTAATACTACCTTTTTTAAACCTACACATTAGTCTAATTTATAAGTATATGCGTGTAGTTAATTTTTGTTGATTTTGAATTTATGTGTTGCATCTAAAAATTAAGTTCAAAATTATCTAATACAGTGGTTTTCACCCTGGGGGTTGTGACCCCCTTCAAGTATTGCGGCATGTTTCGGGGGGCAGGAGGTCGCATTGCGCTTTAGAAATGTAAGTAGTAAAAATGATTAAAAAAAACTGGCAAGTTATTGTTTAGGCTCTTTTTGATTAGCCAACTGAAACAGTTGCTTGGTGACTTAGTTTGCTCTACAGGTAACAATCCTGTGTTTAATTAAGGGGCACTGCTATCATAACTTCCAAAATACCCCCTGGGCTCATTGAGTCTCTTAAATCTTAGTTGCATTTTTATAATGACTATATAAGCAATTTTTAATAATTAAATCAAGCACACGGGCTAACCGTCAAGCTCATTTGGTTTGTCATTGATGAGTCAGGATTCAAACTGTGACTGAGATTACTGGGGTGATTATCCCTCAAAAGTTTTTCCCATCCCCCTCCACAAAAGTAAAGGTACTTTTCCCTCAAATTTACCTACCCAAATGTAATTAAAATTGAGATCAGAGGGTTTTAAGTTCATAAAAATAATTTTAAAAAATTGGGGAAATAACATTTATTTATAAGGGGGTACGTGGTCTAAAAGACAAAAATTGGGTCCCCCCAAAATTTAAAACCCACTTTTTTTTAATGCATCTTTTTTTGGGAATAGTCATTTCGTATATGTAGGTATGCCCCATTTCAAATAATCCAAAATTTTTAAAACTGGTTATCGATTTTATGGCATTGCACTTTAAATTTAAAAACTTTCCGGTAAAATTGAAATATGTAGCAAAGATCAATTTTTTTCGAATGAAGAGGTAACAAACCCCTTTTTTGGGGATTTTTAATTTTTTTTAACAAATAGAATGGGGCATTTATTTTTGGAAAAAGTACAGAAAATTCCCTGTAATTTAACGGGTTTTAATTTTTAAATAAAATATTCCTAATTATCCTCGACCAAAACCCTTAGGGGGAAAATTGAGACAGCGACAGACCCATCGTCAAACCCCCCAAAAACCACCCCACTAATAACCTAATTAATCCCCTTCCTGGGCTTTTTTGCATTCAATTTTCTTAAGGCCTAGTTGGCCCCTTTTTGTCTCAAAGTGTTTAATTTATCCCGCCCCCTTTTAATGAAAAATGGGGAAAAAATCTGATGGATAACGGCCCGGCTTTTAAAATTTACACAAAAAATTTTAAATAGAAAAAGCAAAAAGGGAATGCCCCCAAATTTGACCCAGCATGTTAAAACCTCGTTCCTTTACCAGAAAACCGAAAAACAAGGTTGGCCCGGGGACGCAAAAAATTTTTAAATTTTTAACAACTTACTTTTTTTGGGCAAAATAAACAAATTTTTCCCATTAGCAACATGAGTTTATTTTCTGACATGCAATATCAAAACCTGAATATCTGCACAGATTTTGGGAATTTTTTCAAAACTTTTCTTTTTATCAAAAAGTTTTTGGCAAATTTCCAGGAAACTCTTGCAGATATTCAAATTTTTTGAATTAGATTTGCAAAACCCCCAAACCAAAAAGTTGTACGGAAAAAAAATGATTTTTTTGGGCCCCAAAAAATTTCTTTCTAAAAAAATGTAAAAGAATTTCGTCTTTTCCCTGTTTTGTAATGAAAAAATTTACATATCAAAGTTTTATTCAAATCAATTCAAAATTCAATTTAATTTCGGGGGGCTGAAATTTTTTTTGGGTTGAATGTCGATTTGAAGGTTTGGGGGAAATCCTTAATCTCATTTAAAAAGAAAACGCATTTTCCCGTGGAAAGAGACCCCCGGGAAACCTCCCCCCTTTTTTTTTAGGAAGCTTCGAGAAGGAAATCCCTTAAAATACCCCTTGAAATGCGCCCCTTTCCCCCATGGGTGATCCTTCCTTCTCGACAAAAACACGTATGCTAAGTTATTTAACCCCAATATTGGGGGTTTTACAAAAAAAAAAATGCGTGGGGTATCTGTAAAAGTAAAAAAATTTTTTTTTTTAAAATTAAAATAAAAGACTATAAAAAAAAACACCAAAAATTTTTAATTTTAAAATAAAAAATTAATTTTTAAAATAAAATCACCCTTACATGGGTAAGCTTTCTTATGGCTACGTTTTTAAAATTTTACAAAATTTTGGGTTCCCCAAAGGGAGGGCCGAAATGATTAAAAAAAAAAATAACAAAATTCTTTTAAAACCCCAGAAAAAAAAGTGTGCCCCAAAAACGTAAAGTGCCACAAAAGCTTAAGTATTTAAAAAAAAAAAACAAAACAAAAAACCCCGGGGGGATTGAAAAAAGTTTCCCCAAGCGGTGAGTCGGAAGAAAAACCCCCAAACCCGGTGATTTTTTAAAAAGGGGGGGGGAACTTCTAAATCAGGTAGTTTTCAAGAAGCAAGTTTTTGCAAAAAGGGAGGTACCCAAAGGGAAACTTACGTAAGCATCAAAACAACAAAATTCTTAAAAAGGGGAAAAAAAGGGAATAAAGGGAGGGGAAAAAAACCCTTCCCCCCCGCCAAATTTTCCCAAAAAAATAAAAAAAAATTTTGTTTAGAACTATTGATCAAAAAAAATGAACAAAAAAAGAAGGGGGTTGAACCAAAATCATAAAAAAAGAAGAAAAGGGGGTGAGAATTTTTTCAAAGGGAAAAAGGAAGCTCAACAAACCCCCACAAATACCTCAAAAAAGTATTTTAAGCAGTTTTGGGAGAAAAAGAAAAGGTAATGAAAATTGAGTCAGAAAAAAATGAAAGGTTCAGAAAAGTCGGAGTACGAGAAAATAATCAAAACTAAACATTTAAATTTGATGAAAAATTTTTAAAGGGCGAAAAAGAACAATTCAACAGGTTTTGAACAAGAATTACAGAGAAATTTTTAAAAAGGGGCAAAATGACTTTGACAACAAAATTACAGAAAGTACAACAACAGACTAAAAAAGGGCCCCAAATGCAGGGAAGGGGCGAAAATACGACGCTTAAAGGGGAAACCGTATAATCAAAAAGCAGAAAGAAAAGACAGATAAAAAAAACTCAAGAATCAAAGGAAAACTTGAAGTTTTTGACATGACTCTTTAAAATTTTAAGGTAAAAAAAAATACTCAGGGGAAATTTCGAAAAAAAAAAAAAAGGAATTCTGAAAAAGGGGGCAAATTTTAAAAAAACGGTTTGCGACGTTAAAAAAGGGGGGGCAAAAAAAATATATATGAAAAACCTTAAATTTCCCAAAAGACCTCTTTGATGGGCACAAAAGAAAACCCGTTTACATAAAGGAAAAAAGTTGACCACCAATTGGACAAATTTAAAGGAAAAAACCTGACAGAGACTTGGACCCAAAAGTCACAAACAGTCAAAAAAAATGCGACAACAATTTTTAAAAAGGCTAAGTCAAAATTTTTACAAGGGGGGAAAAAAAGGGGGGCTAATTTTCCACGGTGCCCTTTTATTAACCCCCGTACAGGGATACAGAATCAATTTAAAGGGAAACTGTACCCACCTTCATGGAAAAAATGATAGGGTGCAAGCTTTTTAATTTTTTGAAAAAGATGGGTAGACTTTTTTTAAAAAAATAAAACCCCTGAAAACACAAAAAAAAACATTTTTTTTAAATTTAAGTTTGTAGGGGACCCCTGAAGCGGGCTGAATAATCACGAGGGTGAATAAAACATCTATGAAGCAAAAAAGATACCTTTTTGTAAAAGATTTTGGCCGTGTATAAACGGACAAATTAGTAAATATATTTTTTAAAAAGGGGGCCCTTAAAGACCCATTTGGGGCCTATGTTTTGACTTTTACAAAAGAAATGCCATCAGGGAGGGAATTTTGGGCATCCCCAAAGGAGAGGAAAGATTAGAAAACATTATTGCATCCAAAATTCCCCCGTTTAAAAACAAGATGCTTTTTATAAACTTTTAGAGTAAAAAAATAAACGTTGAAATGAAGAAATTCTAGAAAAAATTTTTTATGACCTTTTAGGGGAGAAAGGGCGAAACCACACAAAAAGCAAGATAGCTCAAATTTTAAAAAGGAGGAAACCATTTTTAAAAAAGGGGGAAATAGACATAAAACCCGGGACGACCCAACCAGAGATCGAACCAGGAGGGCGAGAAATCGAACTTGGGAAAATTTCCAAAAACAGGGGGGGGGGAAAAATTTTTTTCCTAATTACACTAATCCTAATCAAAAGGGGAAAATTTTTCTAATCCTAATTACAAGGGGGATTTTTCTTTGAAACCAAACCCGGGGGTAGAATAAACTTAATCCAAAGAAAAAAACACAAGGGTAACGTTAGTCAACAAAGAAATCAGCTGATGGACACAGACCTTGAAAAAATAGAACCACACCCCAAAAAAACCCAAAGTCAATTTTTCTGAAGAACCGGACCAAACTTTTAAAAAAATTTTCAGACAAGCATTGAGTTGCCCGACAATGACACCACTCAAGTTAGAGAAAGGGGCCGAAAAAAAAACTTTGAAAACTGCAAAAAAAAAAAATAGGGGGGGGTTTGGCCCAGGTTTTGACGCTAGAAAGAGCAAATCAAAAATTTAAAATATATTTTATTAATTTTTCCATGAATTTCCCCAAATCGCCTGGCCCAAAATTTATTGTTAAGTCAAAAAAAGAGAGTTTCAATCATAAAATTTTAATATTTATAAGGGGTTCAAAATTTAACCCAAGGGCGTAAAACCCAAAAAAGAAATGTTTTCTTTTTAACTAAATGCGACTTATTTTTAGTTACTAAAATCCAAAGCAGGTTGTAGCGTTTAATGTATTTTCAAGTTAGTTTTGTATTTTCAAAAAAAAAACGGGCGAATATTTTCTAAGAAAATAATTTTTTACAAAAAAAAAAAGATGGAGAAATGACCCTTGTCCATCATTTTCAATTTCAAAAAAAAAAAAAAAAAATTCCCTTTTACAAAAAAAAAAGTTTAAAATAAACAACCCATAATGGCCAGTTTTGGCAGGTAGCATTTTTCTAAAAAGAAAAATAAAAAGAATTAAAATTTTTTTTTTTCCTATCTCACAAATCCCTTTTTTCCCCCCTTTTTGTAATTTGAAATAGTTTTTTTTTATTACATGTCTTTAAAATTTTATCATAAATTTTGTAAAAATTTAAGTATAAATTTTTAAAGAGATAAGGATAAAAAAATAAATTAGTTTAAGGTTCTAAAGAAAAATAAAAATTTTATGAAATTTTGTAAAATTATATTAAGAAAAAATGATTAAATTGAATTTTATGTGTTTTTACAAAACCCAATTTTTTAAGCAAAAATGATTAAAATGGAATTAATTTTTGTTGTTTTTAAAATGTTTTAAAAAGGGAAACATTTTTAAAGTTACTAAATTAAAGGGGTCATCTTTATTAGACAAGCTGTGTTTAGATAAATAAAATAATTTATTCAAGGGGTTTTTTCATAGGGAAAATAGTGTATGTAATTTAAGGGCTTTTCAAAAGAAATGTATGAAAAGTAATTTTAAGGGTTTTTCAAAAGAAATGGGGTGTAAAGTAATTCAAGGGTTTATCATAAAAAATAGTGTAAGTAATTCAAGGGTTTTCATAAAATGAAAATGAAAAAAAATTCATTTAAAAATCCTTTAAAAAAAATAATATTCCCAAAAAATTTGATTCATTAGTAAAAAAAATCAGGGAAATTTAAAAAAAGAAATTTTAAAAACAGTAAACAACAAGGGTCAAAGGTAAGAACCTATTTAAAAAAACAATAAAAAAAGTTTAAGTTTTTTAAGAAATTTTAAAAGGCCCAAAAAAATGAACGGGAATAAGAATCTTTGAAAACAGAGTTAAAAAAAAAAATTTTTTTGAAAACCCTCTAAGTGACGTTTTGAATTAAATATATTTTTTTTAAAACATCCCCGTAAGATCGTTCATGAAAGTACCACATAAATGCAAGATGTCTAAAGAAAAAGAGGGTTTTGTTTTTTAAAATTTCCCTTTTTGGATAGGTAGTTATCAATGTATGAATTATATCCTAGGTTTTAAAATCTAGTCCTTTGTGGAAATAACACCCGTTGAAAAGGGAAGAATTCGTCGTTGATCCTAATTGCACCAAAAAAGGTGAGCTCCGTCGTTGATCCCAAAATACCTTTAAAGGGGAGTTAAGTCCTTCAAAAAAAAATTAGGGTATATAAAGGGGGGAAATTTCCCCCTTTAAAACTATTTTTGGATTTTAAATCATTGAAGAAAAGGGAAATAAAATTCCCCGTAATTCCCTTTTTTTTAAACCTATACCAAAGGGGAAAGGGAAATTTAAAATTGCCCGAAAGAGATTTTTTTGGTTGGTTTTTTTAAACAAATTTAAAAAAATATAATTAAAAACAAAACTAATAAAAATATTCAACGGTGGGAAAAAAAGGGGAAAAGTCAAATAAATTTTTTCCCTTTGGGGCCCATAAAAAAAAAATAAAAAAAAGCTGGCGAAAGGAAATGATTTAATTAAAAATCCTATAAAAAAATAAAAAAAAATTTAAATTAATTAAAATTTCTATATTAAAAATTTACTTTTTTTTTAAAAATTTTCCCAGGGGCCCCGGAAGATTTAATTTTTTAAAATTTCCGAGTTTTAAAGGGGTGGTGAAATCCTTTTTCGTCTCTTTTTAAAAAAAAACAACGCACTTTTTTTAAAAAAAGCCCGCACCTGGGATAAAACCTCACCCCTTTTCCCCTTTTAGGAAGCTTCGAGAAGGAAAGTCGTTTTTAAATCCCCCTTCAAATGCCACAATTTTCCCACTGCTGGTGCCCCCTTTTCCTTTTTCCCCCACAAAAAACATAAGAAAAAATTCTTTTTAACCCAAAAAAGTCGTGCTTATATCAAAAAAAAAAAAGCTGTGATATTTTATTAAAAGTAAACAGTTTTTTTTTTTTTAAAAAATTAAAAAAAAAAACTAAAAAAAAAACCCCCCAAATTTTTAAATTTTTTAAAATAATAAAAATTTAAATTTTTAAAAAAAACAAACCCCTTTTCGATGGCGTATAGCCCTTTTTTAAATAAAAGGCTATTTTTTAAAAATTTTTTAAAAAGCTAAAACCTTGAATGCTTTCCCCTCCTTTTCAACTATTTTTTTAAAAAAATTTCTTAATGAAACATTTTTTTAAAGGGTTTTTCATTTTTAATCAAAAACCCCCAAAGAAAAAAGGGTTTTTACCCCCTACCTTTTTGAAAAAAAAAAAAAAGCAAAAAAAAATTTTTATCTTAAAGATACCCCCGTTTTCCCAAAAAAGGGGGCCCCCCCCCCCCCAAATGTTTTTTCAAAGGGGGGTTTTTTTTACTTCCCTAAAAAAACCCATAAGGCCCCTTTCTTTTAAAAATTTGCCCTTTTAAAAATATAAAAATAAAAAAAAAAAGTAGGGTTAAACGAATAATTCCCCCGAGCCCCAAAAATTAAAAAAACCCCTTTTGTCCATTCTTTTAAAAGCCATTTTTTTTGGGTTCTAATCTTTTTTTTGTAAAAAACAGAAAAAGGGTTTTGGGTAAATTTTTTTAAAAATTTTGGGGAGAGAAAAAAATTTTTAAAACCTATACGGGGGCCAATGTACCCCAAAAAAGGGCCCATAAAAAATTTTTTTAAAAGGCCCCTTTTTTTAAAAAATTTTAAGATGTTAAAATTTTTTTTTTTTCCCTTTAATAGCTCGTGGGGGAATTTTTTAAATTTTTAAAAACAAAGCATTTTTTTTTATACCCATTTTTTTTTTTTTAAAAAATTTTTGGGGTTAAATTTTGTGTGACTTTTTTTTTAAAAACCCTTCGCCAACAAGGGGCTATTCACTATAAAATATAATCTATTGATGAGTATTTCAACTTGAGATCCAAAGAGGGAAAATTTTAAAACCCCTACTAACAATAATAACATGGAGGTAGGGTGGTCTACTTTTTTTATAGAACCCAATAGTTATTATACAAGTTAAACAGGTAAAAAGATTGAAACAAATAAAAATATTGTTTTATTTTTATTATTTAAAAAATTTTTTTTTTGCACCCCCAAACTTACACCCATTATGGCTGTAGGGTTTTGTACTAATTATGATAATAGTAAAGGACGAGTAAGATTGAATTTAAATTTAATTTTACCCACATTTTCTTGGAAAAAAGAGTGGGAAAAAATTTAGGAAAACCACATTAGGGACACCCAACCGGGATCGAGCAACATCCCCTGTCACCAGCCCGTCTAGTCCCCATTGTGAGTAGCGCTTTTGGCTATGGGCCACTTAGGGGTTTTTTTGTTTTTTGAAATAGATTAAAAATTAAATGTCAATGAGTACCAACTTTGACTAATTGTTTTTTTTTACAAAACCCTTTTTTCTAAAAAATCAGTTGATATAGCTGTCCCAAAATTTAGATTTAAAACTTCAGTTAAAATTTTAGGTAAACCTAGATTACCCCCTCTTTAAAAACCTAATTTGGGTCCTGAACAACAGTCACAAAACCCAGCTGCTGTAAAGGGGGCCCCTCTGTTCCCCCCAAAAGGGAATGTTAAAAATTTTTGGGTTCCATAATTGGTACCACTTTTTTTCTTAGCTTACCACACCACTTTTTTCAAAATTTTAAACAACCATTTTTTATCTTATAGATATATTTTTTTGACCCGGGGGTTTGTGAGTTTAAATATCTAGGGAAAAGTTTGTTATCCCCTCGCTGCGGCCTCGGGGGGAATTGGGTTTTGTCAAGTCCCAAGTGCAGTTTCCGGGGGACGTTGGTTGCTAGGCACCGGTCTCACGGGTCGGGGGGTTTGGGGATAAGAAAGGGTTGGGGGGAAAAAACGTAGGCGGGTTGTGGGTGGCTAGGACTTGAGGGCTTAAAGGAGAAATGGAGTAGGTGGGGGTTCGGATGGTTGGTAAAGGGGGGAAGACGAGGAGAAGAAATAGTACCTCAGGGGTTTGAATTTTGAAGGTGTTGGAGCAGAGTTCGGGGGTTTGTTAAGGAATATTAAACAAAGAATATACAAAAAAAATTGTATCGATTGTTCCTTTTAGTGAAATGTGGACTCTACCTTACATAAAAAAAAAACCAATTTAGGGTTTCAAAAACTGACCCCTGAAAGTTTTTGGGGCCCCAAAAAATGGGGGATTGGGCAATGGAGGGGTTTTTAAAATGAAATTTTACACCCCCCGAACCACCAAGGCTTGGGGGAAATCAAGTCAAAAGATTATGGGAGAGGACTTTAACTGAAGGAAGAATCAAAACCGTTAGGTTAATGACTGGCAAACCCAAGGGAAAAAAAAAGATTGAAAAGTCAGGCAGATAAAAAAACGTTGAATGAATTGAAGGAAGCTTGACACACCCCAGGCCCGTGGGGCCTGCACTGCGGGGGGCCCGGGGTTGGGCCCGAAAGGGAATTTTAAAATTACAAATTTAAATTTTTGTGGAAATAATAATTTTTTGTAATCAAAAAAACTTAGGTCCTGGTGGTTATTGACAAGTTTAGATAGTTAATGTTTATCAAAAGTGTTGTAAATTATAACTAAGCTATAGCATATTTTTAATTTTTTTCCACTGGTTTTAAATAGTGCCATTTTTTTTTATCTTCATGCAGTAAGCTAATGTACTTTCCCCAACACATAACCGAGGGACCCTAAAACAGTCATTATAAGGTGAACCTAAATTAGTAATTTTTAGGACTAATAACTGTTTATAAAAATCTTGCAAGAGGGGGGGGGGGAGCTTAATCTGTTCCACCACTAAGAGAGATGGGGTTGAATGAGGTGGATGGGTAAAGAACTAGCTAAAAATAGGGATAGGTGGCATACTTTTTAATTGTGGCAATAAACTTTTGATGACTAATGCCATAGAGTAAGTAATAAATACCTATTTCGTGACCACATGGTCTCAGACACTACTCTTGAAATAAACTAGACTGTTGAAGATTGGGAGATTGGGTTCTATCCTTGTCGGTGCATTAAGGGGGGGGGGGGGTTCCAAGTATTTTTCCACTCACCCCCACAAATTTTTTGATGCACTTCCCCCTAAATTAAAACCTTCATATTCTCAAACACACATAATGTAATTATACATAGAACATATACCCAAAACGAGTAGTAAAAACGGGGTGCTAAAATGGTAAGTAAGATGGAAGGTATTTGTTTCTTTTTTGGGAATGTTGGAAGGGGCACTACAGTATACTTTGTTCCACAACCATGGCCCCCAAAACGCACTGGGCATAGTTTTTTGTTTTTGATCTGTATCTTCTGGATCTTTATTATATGTCCGTTTTGAAAAAATTGTTTAGGGTAAATAATTTCAAAGTTTAGCGCATTATGAAAAAGAGGTTCTCGCTTAGAATATAAATTTAAAAACTGGCTCCACTCACTTAGGCTAACATGTTGACTACGGTCACTATTTATGTGGAGTGTATTTATAGTATTCAAAGCAGTTTTAAAGCAGGGGGCCAGTTCCTTTATAGTTTTTGTTAAATTCTTTAGTTTTGGTGATTTTTTTAAATGTTTAGATCATGTTTTTAAGCTATGATTATGTGGACAACTCAATTGATTACTCTAAACCAGAGTCTAATTAAATCTTCAGGTTATAAAGGACATTGTAAGAAATCTGGGATGAAACCTCGTGTTGTTGCACCTCCAGATGTAAGAGAATCTGATAAATTGAGGGACAGGGATGCTGTGAGACAGTAAGTACCTGGGGAAAAATCTATCACACAAAAAAAACTTGTGGTTTCAAAGCAAAGATTGTAAAAATTACTATCAGATAGTTTATACTTGGTAGCCTATCAGAGTGTTCAATGGTAAGAAGCGTTGTTTTAAACCTTACCAATAAAAATCTCATATTCAGTAGGACACCTTTGCTCAGACATCAGAAAAAATACATTTCCCATGTGACATAACTGTAGTAATGCAGAGCTGTGTTGATGGTCAAAGGAGAACAAGTGGTGAGAACACATCACAGGTTCATTGTTAATAACCTTGGTTACCTTTGGAAACCTACCGCATGAACGTTTATCTGACAACTTACGGAATGGATTTTTCCTGGGAAATTACACGACAGGGCCCCCGTTTAAATTGTACCTCTACACACAAAAACCGTTTATCGGGAACTCACCCATGGCAGTTTACTCTGGTACCCTAAGAATGACCTGTTTTCTCACAACTCTTTTCCGAATGACACTTTTTCTTGGAAATTACGGACATGACACGTTTATCTGGCAACTCACACGACTGGCACTGTTTTCTGGAAAACTCTACACACATGGCAGTTTTTCTTGGTCCTTACACGCAGACACTGTTTTTTTTGCAAATTACACGAAACACTGTTTTCTCTGGAAAATCTAATGACATGCCCGTTTTACTCTGGAAACTTACACACATGCACTGTTTCTCGGGGAAAACCCACACACAGGCATGTTTTTCCCCGGAACCCCCCACGAAAATACACTTTTACTCTGAAACCTTAACGACTGACAGTTTTCTGGCAATTACACGACATGGCACTGTTTTCTCTGGAAACTACACGACATGGCACGTTTTTTCTGGTACCTCTA